>JAMPIV010011634.1:0-272500 GCA_024509875.1 Oreohelix idahoensis
ACCTCAACGGGGATTGGAGTCGCACTAATGCAAGAGTACTCTGGAATCTGGCTTCCTGTGATGTACTATTTCTCGGAAATTCAATTGACGCAGAGAAGAATTACTCCGGTCCTAGACCACGTGAAGTATTGGACTCATGGTATTCGGTCAAATCCCTTAAATGCAAAGATTTCTTTCCCGGGCCGCGCATTTCATTGTGGAATCTGACCACAGAAAGCTCTTCCCGGCCATTCAGAGTTAAAAATCTGAAAGGCGACCGAGATCAAACGCGATATTGCAAAAGCTCTACAGCCATTTCCATTTTCGGGTCCCAGGTGGAGCTATCCGTGGGTCAGAATCAATGTCCCACACCCGATGGCAGATATTGTGTCTAAGATGCCCCACATTGATTCATAATACTGTTAATACAACTTTGATACAGTTGTTTCTATGTTGAAATGTGATACTCACATATGTTTTAATATATCATATATTGATTGTAACACTACTTAGCGGTTCATTGCTATGTATTCACCGCTGATCTTTCAATGTTTTTCGTCTTTGATGATCATGATGTTAAGATATCTTAGATGGAATTTATGTATAAACTAATGTGGAAATTGTGTCATTGCTAATATTGTAGTATGCGTTGGTGACACCTCTCTGGAAATATTTATACTTAGAGAAGTACTATCTCTAAGGTCATAAAACTTATGCTTATCATCTGCGCATTGTTATTGGTGCGTTGTGAGCCTACTGTATGTTGCTCCTAGATGCATTTCAAAAAAAAAAAAAAAAAAATTGAATTATTTTTTTTTTTCCCGAGGGGGTGCTGTTAATTCTTCGTTTACGTAATCTGTTTTTGCGTGCATAATTTTTGTCGCACATTTTATCAAAAATCGATATGGCTATTTAATATGGGAAAATGTAGACATTCATTTATTTGTGTATGAAAATGCTGTTTATGGTAAAAGCGAGATAATCCATGTTTGATTCACACTTTTGATTATAGGAGTAATCGGGTTCTGGATATTGATCCAGCGCAAGGATATTGCGCTTGCGTTTCTGTACTTATTTTTTTAGGGCCAGAAAATATATTAATTTGCTTATTGTGTTTATGGCCTAGAATTCCTCCCCATATGTATGTATTACATAAATTTTTAGTACAAGTGACTAGAAAATCCGGTCCTAAATATTGTATATTTTTGGATGGGGTAGGATGGGACTAGATATACTGTGCTAGCGGAAGTATGAGTTGTCTTGACAAGTCGTGATGAGTTTTTCCGATGTACTTGCTTACATGATAATGGCGGGTACGTTTTTCAAGAGCTGGTCCTTTCGTCATACAGAAAAAAAAAATGTATTTTAACGACGTGGTTTTTTCTTCTGAAGGAGATGGTGTCTCTACGATAGTTTGTAGTTAGAGACTCATCCTTAATGCTCAGTATATAGATGATTCATTCGGGACTCCAAGGTTTTAAACCCAGCTCCTGCCTATTTTTGATGATCTCTCGTTGGGTTAGGCCTAGCTTGACTTTTGGGTGCCTTCGTCTTATGCTAGTGTCGTGTTTTGGTATCGACTGAGGATGACAGATTTTCCTGCAGCGGTTATGGCTACGTGGAATTAACTGATCACCGTAGAGCTGTATGGAAACATTTATGAAATCCTTTATATACCCATTATAAATTAACTCTGGCTTATCTTCTCCTTCCTATGAATGAGTGAACGACAACTCAGGGAGACAGCCATGTTGGATTTCGGTCATCATATGTTTTGATCACTGCCAAGAGAACAGATTATTTATCTTATTATCGGACAGTGACAGGGAGATCTCAATCTTGCTAGAAACCCCCTATCGTGGTTTCATAATATATTATACTACAAACTATGGACGTCAAGTAACTTTGGTTATTTATCGATCCGCCCTTCACTGACGCGTTTAGTCAGATAGGGGGATGTGGCCATAATGTATCATGACATTGAACTTTTGATGTACTGCCCATTATTTCTGAATGTGTCATGACTTCAGATCTGCTATGTATACCTACAAATTGATATGTCAACGAACCATGATGTACTCGTATGTCCCAGTGTGTACGTCTGAATAAATTGAGTAAACTAAGATTCCAGCAGTCTGCATTGGTGCCTTGTAGACACAAGTGTGAGTGGTTATATTGGTCAGCACACGAACAGTACACCATTCGCGGTAATCACACTCTACACTTCTACTTTATACATACACCATCCTGCGTCGGCTGAAGTGACCAAGTTTAGGGCCTGCTTCCCCTGGAGCCTTTGCCTTCCCTAACTCAGGACTAGGGTGAGTTACCCATTTACAGCTGGGTAGACTGGAGCATGCCTGATCTCAACAACACACCACTCTTCCTTACAGAGCAGACAGACTGATACTTTACAGTGTGTGTGTGAAAGCAACTTTACAGAGTGGAAAGAACAAAGACTTTACACAGTGTAACTTACCATTTTAGTGGCATTAGTCGCTTGCGTTTAGAGCCTTAATTGCCAGAAAACAGCAGCGATAAGTTAACACATTTAAGGTAGGAGGTGACACAAGTAAATTTATACTTTGTGTTTTTTTTCTCGTAGCGAGTTTGAGTTTTTCCCCTTCTTGTTCCATCTTACTATTCTCTAGTCTTAGAAGCATCCAGTTCTTTGGTATGGCAGAGAGAATTAGGATAAGATCCGTTTTGAGACAGGAGGCGTAGGATGAACTCCCTTGGTACTTTATAACCTTAGGGTTATGTCTCCTATCAAAATTATTTTTTTCTTTGCTTGTGGCAATGTGTTTAAAAAATGAGTCACACTGCCTTGACTGGGTATGACTAGAAGGTTTGACAATCTCTTTATTTTTTTGCACAACATTTGTTTCCTTCATGGAACAAGCAGTAGTATGTTTGTTACTTGTAACCAATTTATCAGATCTGTCAATAAATACGCTCGTGCAAATCTTTACAAGGTTGGGATTCCCTCAACAAGTTTTGACGGACAATGGATCCCAGTTCCGTAGCTTTTTAATGGAGGAGATCTTTAAGATCTTGAGGGCCAAACATATCCACACAAGTCCCTACCATCCGGCCGGAAATGGGCTCGTGGAATGTTTTAACGGCACTCTCTCCACCATGTTACGTAAGCTGGGTCAGGAGAAACCGGAAGACTGGGACCTATATATATATCGGCTGCCTTATTCGCCTACCGAGAGGTTCCCCAAGCGTCTACGGGATTCGCGCCAGCTACACTTTTATTTGGCAGACCTATTAAGGGGCCACTAGAAGCCTTACTTCGGTCCCTGACAGACCAAAAGGCTGACGAGACAGTCGTCTCTGCAAGCAAGTATGTATCTGAGCTCAAGGAAAGGCTAAAGCTAGGATGAGATCTAGCTACAACCAACCTTAAGAAAGCCCGCGCTAAACATGCTAAAAGATACAACAAAGCTGCAAAAGAGAGAGAACTACAACCAGGGGAGAAAGTTTTGTTGCTACTTCCAACCGGAAGCAATAAACTTCGCATCGGATGGCAAGGGCCGTTTACCGTCCTTAAAAAGATCTCACGTACCAATTACAAGATCTCCATCAAAGGAAAGGAGAAGGTCTTCCACGTAAATCTACTTAAGAAATATCTGGAGAGACCGGTGCCATCCTCCGAGCATCTCCTGGCTTTCGCCATAGCAACGGAAGACGAGGAAGATAATGATGGTTGCATGGAGTATCCATTGCAACCCACAGAATCCTTTAAAGATGTCAAGTTGGCGACAATCTCTCACCAGAACAACAAACAGAAACCAGGGCTCTACTAAAACAGTACAGTTCAGTCTTAACGGATGTACCTGGTCGAACAAATCTCATCGAATTTGATATGAAATTAACAAATGAGACCCCTGTTCGAACCAGAGTTTACCCCATTTCGTACGCTAAAGCTGATGCACTTCGCGGAGAATAGACAAGCTGCTGCCAGGCAGGAATTATCAGTGAGTCTACATCTCCTTATAGTTCCAGTGTAGTGCTGTTGCAGAAGCCCAATAAGGAAGTTCGGCTGTGTATAGATTACCAGCTGCTAAACGCTGTTACGGAATTCCAGCCCGAACCTCTCCAAACTGTTTCTGAGTTGTTCACCAAGCTTAGCAAGGCAAAGATTTTCTCCAAGATTGACCTCAGTAAAGGTTATTATCAAATACCAGTCAAGGAGGAAATTAAACCTTTGTTAGCTTTCAGCACTAGTGAAGGACATTACACATTTAATGTGATGCCATTCGGTTTGCATAACGCACCAGGAGTGTTAACCAGGAAGCTTCTAGAACCTTTGCAAAGTCCCCATATCCATAATTTCATGGATGACATATTAATTGCATCGTAAACCTACGAATAACATATTGCTACGGTTGCTATGCTCCTCAGGAGACTACAGGAAACTGGTCTCACAGCCAGACCTAGCAAATGTCTCATCGGGTTTGAACAGTTAGACTTCCTGGGGCATACTATTTCTCACGGATGCAGTTGGCCTATTAAGAAGAACGTGGAGAAAATAGTGGCAGCAAAAAGACCCCGAACGAAGAAAGACGTACGTTCCTTCATATCACTATGTGCATATTATCAGAAGTACATCCAGAACTTCAACGGACTGACAGCACCTCTGACTGACCTCACTAAGAAAGGTTGTCCGGATAAGGTCATGTGGGATCAAAAGTGCGAACACGCATACAGCCCTTTGAAAGGACAGTTGTCTGCATACCCCATTTTGAGGTTGCCTGACCTCAAGAAACCTTTTGTATTACGGGTCGACGCGTCAGGTCAGGGCATCGGGTCAACACTGCTTCAAGCCGATGACAGTGACCCAAACATGCTATTTCCAGTTGCCTATGGCAGTCGGAAATTAAATAAAGCTAAACGGAACTACAGCGTAGTCGAAAGAGAATGCCTCGCTCTGATTGACGGTATCAGACGCCATCATGAGTTTCTCTATGGTACATCTTTCACAGTGCAAACAGACCACGCTCCGTTAGCATTTCTTGGTGCCAATAAGGAATTCAACGCTAGGATCATGCGATGGGCCTTATTGTTATCTGTTTATTCATTCAAAGTGGAATATATTCCGTGAAGACAGAATGTCGGGGCTGATTTCCTGAGTAGAAACTAGTCTACAGAGGAAGAAGAGCAAACTAAAGATACCACTCATCCTAAAATCACCAATCAGGTCACCTCCATTGTCAAAAAAAATGAAACATGAAAAATGGTTTCATGTCTAAAAGTGGGGACGATTGTGACGTACGTCTAGTTCGACAAGTGAATTTTCCCTGATTTGATGGATGATTAAAGAAACTTTAGCTTTTCATAACATTAGAACCCCTGAACATTTGTTGTAACTTTTTGGTTTCGCCAGAGCGAACCAATTCCACCGGGACTCATTTAGTATGCGGCATGAGATCTAAAGACACTGAGACGATCCCCGAGCAGAGAAGCTAGTTTCTCGCAGGTATTTATCATCTACGCGCGAACACTAAACCGCTCGCAAGATGGACCAGAGCGGTCAGAAGAAAGACACTGGGGGAGATCTCAGGAAGGACGGGCGGCATGCTATCAAAAACAGTAGTGGTCGCTGAAACGATTTCGCATCTCGGTGTTAAACACGGAACCGATCGCAGTGGGAGCGAACGGGGAAAGTTGACGCAAGCAGCGAGCGAAGATACGAGAGGCCAGGGGCGGCTTCTCTCTTTGGTCTGGCGGTCAGATCCCCAAAAGTCTTCTGAGATCTAAAAAGCTGTCAAGTTTCTCATGTCCCACTCATCTTTCATTTCATTCTAGATATATACAGACCACGTAGAAATACACTTTATCACTCGCTGGCCAGAACTTAACAGAAGCACTAGCTATATTTGAAATCTTGCTAGATTATCCCATGGATTTTATACATATTGGCAGTGAATTCTATTTCTGTGCAAAGCGGTAATATATATATATTGTGTAAAGTGATCAGCGGTCTAGTTCATTCATTCTATTTCACTGGATTTTGTGTTAATTTAAATCTACTAAATTAAACCATCTCAATAGTTCCAGTTGTAAATGTAATGATATACCTGCTATATTATTTCCAAAAGATAATAGATGTTAAATGCTTAAATTAACTTTTAAAGTCGTGAAGAAATTTATAATTAATAAATTTAGTTAAGTCCTATATTTATAGATGTGGGTTTAACCACTAAAACTCGCGCAGTGTTTTATTAAATACATAATTAAATACGCGAGCGTATATAAAATAGTCCTAACGGGAAATTCATCGCGCTTTAGAAGGTTATTTGTTTTTCGGTATATTACATGTCTTTTTTTCTTTCATACAGAGTGATCGTAACCTGTGCGATCCCAGCGTAAAGAAAGCAATAGAAAAATCATACAGAGTCCTTTTCAGACTCGGTTCTTAACTTCCAGATATATTGATGGAACATTTTAAAATATAATTCTTGCGGCGGTCCGATGCGACCTAGCTATCAATTACATGAAAGAAAGCACCCCCAAGAACTTTTTTAAATAACTCATCAAATTTAATTACAATCTGTAATATAAACTGGAAGATGAACAGTGCCAGTAGCGATAACTTATTTACGGCTCTACTGTGAGAGAATACCTATTTACCTGACTGTGACTGAGCCTAATTTTTCCTCACTGGATTTAAACCATACCGGTCAGTTGCTATCATCACGCCTTGAAGGAATTTTACCTCCAGCAGCGAAATTGAAGAGACCTCATTTTCACCCCTGTATTGAATAGTGTCAGTGCCATCCCATAGACTCCTTTTCATATAATAAAACATAATAACTCTGAGTCTTCAAGTCCGGCGATTAGCGGGAATATTCGCTATCAGCAAACCTCGCTACATCTGGGGCGGGACATCGAAGTACTAGACATTTTCACGTGTCAAGAGTAATTGTTGTTTATATAATTCTATGGATTGTCTGATGCTGCAATCGGTAAGTGTGTGCGTGTGTATATGAGTGTGGATCCTCACGCGCGTGTATGGATGACAGGAAATTAAATCTTTTGTGTAACCATTTTGTTAACTTGCTTACCTGGTAATATATATCTTTTCGGTATATCCTACATTGTTCCTTTAAGTGGGATAGTTGATAATTTATTAACTCTGTTTAAAACCCCTCCTTTTCATTTGCTTAGTAAAGGGAAGAACATTTGGGATAACAGGTTTTTTTCTACCACCCATACCTAATTTTGTAACACCTCTTTTCAGAGTAATTAACTTTACTGTTAGGTTAACTTACCTATGTTCCTGATAACTATATATCTTTGGACTGGGTTTATCTTTGTCTAATAAGCGGGACGGGCTTAGTCGATACAAATCTTCTTCACCCCCTCCCTACCTTGTTATTTACATTTTTCAGTACGTATGATTTTCTTTGCTGTAAACCAATGATTATTGTTGTGATTGTTTTTTTTTAAATTTTAATAAACAACATAAACTTAATCGTTACGGTGTTGGACTACCCAAAGCCCATAAAATTTCCCCTATTTGTTTAAGATAGTTGTATCCACGTCGTCTGTGTGTTTGAAGCACCACATCGGTGTGAGAGCAGGTGTGTGTCTGGAAAACTGGCAAATAATTGTTTGACGAGGAGAGTGGAAGCGAAGATTGAGAGAAACGATTTGTCGTAAATAAGTCTGTCTTTACTCTCCTCCAGCACTCTGTGGAGCATCATATTTAATCTCTACATTTCTATCACTGAGCTTTTTCCACCATCATTCTACACTCTAAACCGGACTACTATTTCTGAGACTCTTTCTCTCAAAATAAATTTACGACAATATTTGGCTGGCTCGCCGGGATAAAGATATTTTGAGTCTGATCTAAGTCTGTGTCTAACTAGATAGAGTGTGAGTGATCTGTCTTTGTGATTTAGGGAAATAAATAAATAATTAATTACACCCCTAGACAACGCCTTTTAGTATTTGGGTCGTCCACACAGCATATTTACAGGTTGTTTTCTTTTCACAGCAGTAGAAAGTACGGATAATCATAAATTTGGTTAGCTAAATTATCCTCTGGCGGAGTAAATTAATTTTTTTTCTTTATAAGATTTGCTGGGATTGCGTGATTGGTATTACAGTCACTAAAGATTTTTGAAGTTAAAAAGAGTTGAGCTTAGCTAAAGACGCCTTGTTCTGACTTTTTAAGTTTAGTTAACATCGTCTCTTCTCATATAATTGACTTCAGGCCCGAGTTTTGTTGACGGAGAATTAAAATTTCAGGGAGAAATTTTTTTTTCTTTAAATTGTTTAAATAAAAAATTTTCTCTACTTTTAGTAAAAGTAAAATTTTTTCCAGTGTAACTTACCATTTTAGTGGCATTAGTCGCTTGCGTTTAGAGCCTTAATTGCCAGAAAACAGCAGCGATAAGTTAACACATTTAAGGTAGGAGGTGACACAAGTAAATTTGTACTTTGTGTTTTTTTTCTCGTAGCGAGTTTGAGTTTTTCCCCTTCTTGTTCCATCTTACTATTCTCTAGTCTTAGAAGCATCCAGTTCTTTGGTATGGCAGAGAGAATTAGGATAAGATCCATTTTGAGACAGGAGGCGAAGGACTCATGACTAGAAGGAGAAGCCGCGAACCTGTTTGTCAACAAAGAACTTGAAAGGTATGACGCGGAGCAAGAGAGAGCAGAGAGGAGAGAAGCACAGGAGAGGGCAGATAGGAAAGAAGCGGAAGATCGTCTATTGGAGCAGAAGAAAATTGAGGCAGAGAGGGAAACTCGCATGGAGAGAGAGAGAGGGAAAGATAGCATGAACTGGCGCTTAAGGCTTTAGAGAGTCGGGGCGCCTCTACTTCGAATAACGGAGAGCCGTCTTCGCCCCAGTCTCAGTCAATGGACCCCTCCAGCACTCAATCTGCCCAATTAACTGCGATGTCTTTTGCTTTAGAGTCTTTTTTTAGTCCCAATGAGAACATTGACAGCTATCTAGAAAAATTCGAGAGGCTCGCAAATCTGTATGGGTTAGAGAGTTCCCGCTGGGCACTTAAACTCTCAACGTCATTAAAAAGTACTGCTTATGACGTATATACAAAGCTGGGAACCAACCAACATGATTACGACATGCTGAAAAAGGCCTTGCTAGAGCGGTGTGAGATGACCGCCCGAAAATTTCTGCAAATGTTCAGAAACAAGAAGAAGTCTTGACACCTTATAAAGAATGAGGGCTATATCGTGGGTTGAAAGTGGTTTATCTGTCCGTGAGGTTGCTAGACGGCTTGCAGTGTCACACTCTACTATCCAAAGAATTTCGGAGAGATTTCAGTCCACAGGAAGTGTGAAGGATCGCCACCGGCGAGGTCGCCCTAGATGCACCAATAGACATGATGACAGGTACCTCTTGTTGTCAGCCCTGCGCCATCGAACAGTGACTTATGTTGAGGACTGACTCCCGTATGTTATGGGCTTTTAACGTTCAGACACTAGTTGTTTAGGATGACCAAGATGTTGGATGCGTATTCTGTTCCTAGAGTCAAAGTCCTTCGGGTTCTTATATCACTTTTATAGGATTCCGTAATACTCTTCGTTGGTATCGATATTGTCTGTATTAACCCGTGTGATGCATTGATAGCTGAACATGTTTCATATTAAAGATATGAATATTGACTGACCTGTATTAGTCTCTTGTCTTATTAATAATATTAGCAGTGTGAGATGCAGCGTGTTCAGGCATTAAGTGTCACTGGTCATTATAGTTGAATATAAACAGTATTTAACTCAACTCAGAATACGTCAGTTGATAAGACCAGGATTCGACGACTCAAACATTTTAATTAATACTATCATTCCATGAGTGGACACAACTACATGGAGACATAGTTCACATCACATTCATGTATGTATTGCAAGAGTCCTTGTTCTTTCATTAAAAGCACATGTTCATTAATGTCTATCTAGACTTCTGGTTAGCGGTCAGTTCCTTTTACCGGCCAATGTCTTTTGGCATAAATTCAGAGGCTAACTAGACTTACTCCCGTCGCTAGTTTAACAATAGCCTTTTGCACTAGACTTACTTATCCTGCTAGTTTTGCAATATACTTCTTACGCTAGGCTTACGTCTACTGCTAGTCGTCTAATATCCTATTACACTAGGCTTACGTCTGCCGCTAGCTATATAATATTCATCTGTACTAGTCTTACCACTGTTGCTAGTAATAAAATGTTCCTTTGGCATACCACGCCAGGCTAATCTGCCATAAATATACAAACTGCGTTAGTAACGAGGCGACTTCCGTTTGATCCCCGAAATACACTGCTCAATTGGCTTCCCAGCCACACACATCCCTTAAGTGGACAATGCCACACATTTCGAAGTGGTTATACCACACATATCATAGTGGCGATGCCACACTTCAGAAACACACTGCCGTTAGGGTCAAAACCCACAAGTCGAATGACGTTACCAAGACATACGCGTCATGCATAGAGATATGCATACTATGTCGTTAATATATATTCAATTGCGATGTTCCATGGTGCAGCAATTCGAGTCGGCCAAACTCAAATGCCTGCACCCATGCAACAATCATCGACATCAGTCGCGGAGCTATATGTCTATATCTCTATTCGTTTGAGGTGTTCCATGATACAGCCATTCGGATCGACGTCAAATCCAAATGCCTGTAAACATGAAACAATCCTCAACAACTTGTTCCACTCTAAGATGTCAGCTGAGACAAACTGTAAACGTTAATGTCAGTCAAAGCACCATTCGCAGACGTTTACATGAATTTGGACTGGCTGCTCGATGTCCTGCAGTCAGAATCCCTCTTACTCCTGCTCATCGCAGAGCCCGTGTTGCTTGGTGTCGCGAGCACATCCGATGGACAAGGCAACAATGGAGTCAAGTTCTCTTCACTGATGAATCTCGCTTCACTGTGTCATTCAATGATGGCAGGATTCGAGTTTAGAGACGACCAGGAGAGCGATTTACTGATGGCATAATTCGAGAGGTGGATCGTTATGGTAGGGGATCTGTCATGGCCTGGGGAGGCTTCTACAGACACGGCAGGACCCCACTCTACATCATCCAACGCAACTTGACCGGCCCAAGATAACAGAACGAAATCTTGAGACCAATTGTTCAGCCTGCTCTGGAGGCCATAGGTGGTAATGCCATCCTCCAAGATGATAACACTCGACCCAATCGAGCTCGTGTGGTGAATGAGTTTATTCAGCAACATGGGATCATCAGGATGGCGTGGCCAACTCATTCACCTGACCTTTCTCCAGTTGAGCACCTCTGGGATGTCCTTGGTCGAAGATTGTCAACAAATCGCCCCCTGCCAATGGATGTTGCACAGCTGACTGCATTTCTGCTTCAGGAATGGCAAGCTGTTCCTCAGAATACTCTTCGGACCCTTGTGGACTCGATGCGTCTACGCTGTCTTGAATGCCTTGCTGCAAAAGGTGGTCATACCCGATTTTAAAATGTCTATTTGTCCAATATCTATTGTGTGACTTTTGAAAAGGTGGGTGACACACTTCACAGCTTCATTGCGTTTGAATGTGCGTTTCCATTTCTTTACGTGACATGTCAATTTGGTATTCAATAAATGCCGTTTTGACTGATACCAATTACGTGTATATCAGATTTGTTTTATGGTTTCAACCAAGGTTTTTTTAAGTGGCCCTTGACTTTTGACGAGTAGTATAGATAGATTTCATATGAATTTGTTTAAAGAGGGAATTATATATGCACATGAGTCAGAAGTCGTACTTGAGGCAATTATGACATGATTGTAACAGAGATTTATATTGTATGCCTCACCTTATGAATGGAAATAACCATATGTAAATAAAACCAGTTTTCTTGGATACCACACAAGTTGGGCCCAGTTTGTGAGAGTTTTTGTTTGGGAATTAAGATCAAGTTATTAATACAAAGGAAAGATCCACTCTACGATCTGTCACTGAATAACAACTGAGAAGGGTACGAACGAGTCTAGGGTTGAAAAGGACGGACCATAACTCATTCAGGAATTGTTATCTCTGGCGGTGATGGCCAGTACTCAAGTTAACTATTAACCTACTTGGAAGATATGACTGTAAAAGAGATTACCATCTTAAAGGTGAAGTAACTAGGCCTGCCATCTGCCACCTAGTTACTTAGTTGATAACTCGAGGTACCACCACCTGTTACATCTGTACCAGTTGCTGATTCCTTACTGATATGGGCTCAGGGTTGCTCACATTGAGCGTCATGACCTCTGACTTCTTTAAATTGATGTTCAACCCCACTTGCTATACTTATTAAGTCTGTCCGTTTTTTTTCCTGGATTTGTTGATGTGAATGTGTTGGTAGTGCAATGTCATCTGCACGTAAAGTTGGCATAGAGGATTTTTATGATTGACAATATGCAGCTTGGAATTCCATAAGCCCTCAGTATTTTCCATAAACTGTCACTATGTATGCTGTCAAAAGCCTTTTCAAAATCATCGATATTAATGTACAGCTGTCTTTGCCATTCTGAGCACTGCTCTATAATGTTCCTGAGAGTAAATATATGATCTACTCATCTTCTGTTCTTTCTAAATCCTGCTTGTTCTTTCCTCTGTTTGTGATCTACTGCTTTTGAAATCCTCTGTATAATTATCCTGCCTAGTATTTTGCTGGGAACTGAGAGAAGAGTGATTCCTCTCCAGTTATTGCAGTCTGCAAGATCTCCCTTCTTGTGCAATTTGACAATTATTCCTTTGTTCCACTCCGTTGGTGTTGTCCCTGTTTTCCAGACTTGTGCAAATAGTGGTTCTAATAGTTCTGCTGCTAGCTCAGGGTCTGTCTTAAATAGCTCTGCATTTAAGTTATCATGGCCAGGAGCTTTTCCATTCTTTAACCTTTTGATTGCCGTGATGATTTCTTCTTTTCGTGGAATGTCTGTATTAACATGTAGATCGTTTTCAGCCGCATGAACATTCAATTGTTTCTCTGGTGGTTCCTTGTTCAGAGTTTCTCTGAAATGCTCGGCTCATCTTGTTTCCTGTCCCTCTGCTGTCGTGATGAGATTTCCTTGCTTATCTCTTACTAATGTAATATTATTTGCACCTCGTTTTCCGCATTAAAAAAAAAAAACTAAATTCATCAGCGGAAAACGAGTCTAAATATGTAACTATTGCTTCGTTACTTCACTTCTATGATAAGAAATTCTAAACAGAGGCAATCTGATCATCAAAGATAGATCGAGTGTTTCTACCCCTTAATCTCCTTTACACTCTAGTGGGCGGAAAAGGGGGGGGGGACGTGGGTGCTCCAAGTGTCAGCCGCCTGCTGTCTTGTGCAGAGATTTGAACCCACCCCACCTTAGTTGCGGCTTTCAACTTCACTCCTGTTTTCTGCCAGCTGGAGGCAATTGAGGCAGTAACCTCTATGGTGAGAGCAAATTACGATCCCGAGTTCCAGAGCCCGTTCTAATCTTTAGGTTGACGTTACTTCACTTCTAATCTTTAAGTTGACGTTACTTCATTTCTAATCTTCAAGTTGACGTTACTTCACTTCTAATCTTTAAGTTGATGTTACTTCACTTAATATCTTCAGGTTGACGTTACTTCACTTATAGTCTTCAGGTTGACGTTACTTCACTTATAGTCTTCAGGTTGACGTTACTTCACTTCTAATCTTTAAGTTGACGGCACTTCACTTCTAATCTTTAAGTTGACGGCACTTCACTTCTAACCTTTAAGGTGATTGCAAAGTCACTTCCTATTTTGAAAATTGTGTACCCTCACTTTTATCGTGCACACATGAAACATATTTTAAAACAAAAAGCAATACATGTGTCGCGAAATTCTTTGCCCAACAATCTTCTCTCTGTCTTTCTCTGTCTTTCTCTTTCTCTCTCTTCCATGATTTCGAATGCCAAATAGGACAATGCCCCAAGAACGGGTTTCCCAGTTCAATGTCTCCTTGTTATTTACCCGAGACCGCACAATGATACAGTAGCCGGGGATTTCCAGTTGACCGGGAGGGGAACGCCCAGTGACCTAGAATATCAAGGATTTTCCCCGGGTACAACAACTTCAGGACATTCACTCATGACCCAGGAGGTTAGAGATTCCCTGACTTGGCTGAGGTTCAGTGACCGCTGTTAACTGTATATATGAAAGAATAGATCGAGTATGTTTTACTCACATCGGCAAGCCCCGGCGGAAACTTGTAGCTTGTATCTGTCAGACTACCAGAGGGCAAAAGAATTGCTTTTATGCCGTCTTTTAGAAGCCAAACTCAATGTTGGATAAAAGCGGGTGAGCTAAATGCATTATCTTCTTATATGCAATTATTTGTATTGAATGTTTGAACTGCTGTCCATTATTATCTCATTATATGCAATTACCTTGAGTTAATGTTTGCACTGCTTTTCAGTCAATTGCATACTTTCATGTAATGAGTATATTTTATGGAATTCATGTGTTTACTGCTATATGATTTTTGTATGCCTTTGATGTCCTTCAGGTTGTTTCACAGAATGCATTTGCACTATCCTGCCCGCCTCTTTTAATTAATGGTTGTATATTTTATCGCATTTGTTGTATGATCTTTGTATGCCTTTACTACAGTTGATGATATATGTGTATGCCCCTACCCTATTAATATCATATGTTTGCAGCTCGAAGAATGGCACTCAACATTGGTCCATGTCATTTATGTAATAATATGACTGATATATGAGCCTGGTTTATGGGCCACACTCAGGACAAATTAATGCCTCTTACCAGAGAGCTAAATAGATTGTTCCTTTGTGTGTATCTCCTAGCTCCCGGGTGGTGACGAACGCAGGTGAACTCGCAGTCGTGTAGTGAAACCTTGCAATATACAACTACGCACTAGTCCAGCAACTTGGCCAGGTGGAGAAAACTTGCCGTGATATTGTGACGTCATACAGCAGCAACAACATTCATGATAAGTGCCTTTTAAGAAAGGACCAAACATTAAAAGATATTGTGTCACACCAGTCAGTGATTACAATTAGGACATACACCTCAGCCATTGTGAAGGGTACCCTAATAATTAACATAACTTTTGTGTAGACTATTTTTATCTCCCTTTACCCAGTGCTGTATACATATAACCATACATATATAAATATTTGTATTTCTATCTTTCGTTTATCTGTAACCAGTTTAGCTTGGTCTAATATATATTCATTGAAAAGAATTTCACTGTTGTTTCTTTCTTTTCACTAAATGTTCTGTATTGCTTGGTAGTTAACTGTTTTTGTTAACCATTATCTTAATTACCAGCTGGGGGTCTCATGAGCCACATCAGTACAGTACCTCAGGGGAAGTGTGGCTGAAGACCTAACATACTCTTAGGATCCTACAAACTGGACTGCTTGTCCGGGATGAACTCATAGCCTCTGTATGTTCCCTAGACTACAATTAATGTATTGCTAATATACAGCTTCCCAGTACACTTGCACGTAACTGGTTTGATCTTATATGCAGTATATTACACAGATAGAATAGTACACAAAATATAACTGGTGACTGATCTTCTAGTGTATGGTCCAATTTATTAGTTAAATTTGTATACAAGGTTTAACTGAGCTACTTAACTAAGAGCTATCCTATAGGTTGAAATATTTGTTGTTGCAAAATTTTGTTTTAATTTTGTTGTGGCAGTAATACACTATATTATTAATATTAGACAGTATAGCTTTTACCTGTATTGGTTTGTGAGTAGGTTTATTCAAGCTCATTCGACTTGATCCAATATTGCAATGGCAGAAACAGCAAAAGTAAGAGCTTTGTTAATTGAGAGTGGAATAGAGGTGGGGGCTTACTGGAAAAGAGCTTGCAGACTATGTATCCTCAGAAATGAAGAGCATCAGAGAGGCAGAAGCGGAGAGGGACAGGGAAATCAGAGTGGCAGAAGTGGAGAAGGATCGTAAAATCAGAGCGGCAGAAGCGGAGAAGGATCGTGAAATCAGGGCGGCAGACGAGAAGGAGAAGGTACGACAACATGCCTTGAAAATGAAGGAACTGGATGTGGAACTACTCTCAAAAAGCAAGGAAGCTGGGAGCAATTCCGAAACTTCATCTTCTCCGCCCTCGCCCCTTCAATCCGATAGTGTATCAGCTCTCCCTACATTACACCTCGGACCGATGGCCTTACCTTCGGAGCCATTTTTGGAGGGAAAGGATACCATGGACAGCTTTTTGGACCGCTTCGAGAGGCTTGCTTCTTTATTTGGGCTGGATCGAAAGAGGTGGAATCTGAAACTCTTGCAAGGACTCACGGGTGCTGGCTATGATGTTTTCTTAAAACTGGCTCCTCGTGAACAGGATGACTATGATTGTCTGAAGAAAGCCCTCTTAGCTCGCTATGAATTGAATGCTGAAGCTTACCGGAAATGGTTCAGAAATTTCTGTAAGGAAAATGAAGAATCGTACGCCCAGTATTCTGCTCGCCTGGAAGCTTATTTGCAGAAATGGCTCACTCTCGCGTCATTCGAGAAATCTTACGAAGGACTGCAAGAATTAATACTAATGGAGCAACTGAAAGAAATGATGAGCCCTGAGATGAGACGATTTCTGATAGAAAACGGGGCAGAAAGGTTAAATACCTTAGTTACATTATCTGAACGCTTTCTGAATGCACAGGAGGAGACTCTGACCTCCAGACGGAGATATACAGACTACCCGGCTCGGCAGACTACGCCTAACCGCTCCAATAATATTACAAGCTCAAAGCCACCCTACATGAAAACTCACCATGACAGACCCAACAATGGACAACCCCACAAGAACACGGAAAGGAAAACTTTCTATACAACAAACACAGAGAGGGATGTGTGCCAACACTGCCGGTCGCCTAAACATAGTTCTCGTGATTGTAAGTGCCGACCCCTCCCCATGAATGCAGCTTGCATAACAACCAGATCTCACAGCCCTGAGCCCTCAAAGGATAACATAGATTCCTTGAAGCCACCAGCTATCATTGAATCTGTTATGGTTAATGGGGAGAGAGCTCTCTGTTTGTATGACACTGGATTATCTTTTGACGCAATTGTCGCAGCTTCTCTTGTTAATTCTGACCAAATTACAGAGGAGACGATTGAAATGCAAGGACCCACCAAATCTGGTGCGCCCATGATTCTACCAGTGTGCAAGATTCAGGTTCAATCGCGGTATGTGACTGGAGAAATCAGAGCCGCTGTTCTAAAGGATCCCATCTACCCCCTGATTTTGGGCTGTAGATATGTGTTCCTAGGAGAACCAGCCCAGCCTCTGTTAGTTGCGGCCGTACAGACCAGGGATCAATGCAGGCAGAAACCTGAGTCTGGAACTCCGACCAACATTTTCCCAGAAGAGTTGAAGAAGGCACAAACAGCGGATAGCACTTTGTCGCCTTGTTTTAAAAAAAAACTTCCTAAGTCTCATACCCCGCCTCTCAAGGGAGAGATTTATAAGAAGAATGGTCTGCTGTACCACAGAGCAGGCAAAGGAGCGAGCGAACACTCACAGCTGATTGTCCCCTCATCCTATAGGACCAAAATATTAGAAATGGGCCATGCCTTACCTTTCAGCGGACACATGGGAATAGGAGCAACCATGCAGCGCATTTCTTGCCACTACTACTGGCTTTATGAAGACAGACAGAGGGAGACCTTCATTAGACTAGGTCGAGGTTTATGAAGACAGACAGAGGGAGACCTTCACTAGATTAGGTCGAGGTTTATGAAGACAGAAAGGGGGAGACCTTCACTAGACTAGATCGAGGTTTATGAAGACAGACAGAGGGAGACCTTCACTAGACTAGGTTGAGGTTTATGAAGACAGACAGGGGGAGACCTTCACTATACTATGTCGAGGTTTATGAAGAGAGACAGAGGGAGACCTTCACTATACTAGGTCGAGGTTTATGAAGAAAGACAGAGGAAGACCTTCACTAGACTAGGTCGAGGTTTATTAAGACAGACAGGGGGAGACCTTCACTTTACTAGGTCGAGGTTTATGAAGACAGACAGGGGAAACCTTCACTATTCTAGGTCGAGATTTATGAAGACAGACAGGGAGAGACCTTCAATAGACTAGGTCGAGGTTTATGAAGACAGACAGGGGGAGACCTTCACTATACTAAGTCGAGGTTTATGAAGAAAGACAGAGGGAGACCTTCACTATACTAGGTCGAGTTTATGAAGACAGACAGGGGGAGACCTTCACTATACTAGGTCCAGGTTTATGAAGAGAGATAGAGGGAGACCTTCACTATACTAGGTCCTGGTTTATGAAGACAGACAGAGGGAGACCTTCACTATACTAAGTCCAGGTTTATGAAGACAGACAGGGGAAGACTACTATACTAAGTCCAGGTTTATGAAGACAGACAGAGGGAGACCAAAAACATACGGAGAAGATAACGAACAAACAAACTTAACTTTAGAAGGGTTGGGAATAGGGCACACAGGCTCGTCTAACATCCTGCCCTTTGTCTCTCATGCTCTGTCCTGACACTCATTTATACGGTCAAATTGTAAACAATTAAACTGGCCGACGTTTCTGCATCTAGGCCTATCATCAGTTATCACAGCGAAATATATATATATATATATATATATATATATATATATATATATATAAACATATTCTTGCATTTATCCGTACATTCTGGAGGGAAAATAAAAAGGAAATCTAAAAAAAAAAACTTTCTCAGACACTACTGTGGCAAAAAAAAAAAACACACACACACAAATCTTCGAGCAGTTTAAAAAATAATCATATCTGCTCATTCTCATACACATCTGCAATTTTTAAACAAACTAAAACGCTACATTATATATTTATAAAGTACAGTGGGAAACAGTTACATTCCCACATACATATCATAATATAATAACAGAGAGTTAGGCACTTATTTACAGCTGGGTAGATTGAAGCCTGCCACAACCAGGTTTTTTTATCTAGGAACCCTGTAAATATTCCGCCTAAAGAAAAGACATCTAACTGCTTAGCCAATCAAACGTCCAACGCCAGCGCCATACCATGTCTGTTTCACTTCTGCCTTGTTCTGTGAGCTTAATCGAAACATCCCCTGCAGCGTTTGATAGTTTGTCCTACCTAGACAAATGAGAAATCCTAAATTATGATATCCTAATATTTTTTTTTCTCAAAAGATGAAAAAATGTACACGAATGAAAAGAGATAGACAATCCAGAAAAAAGCGATAAATAGACTCAACACAAGCATGTACTGGTATAGCAAGTGATACTTAGAGACTGATATTTGTGGTATAATTACATATAAGAAAAGAATGTGACAAATCATTAGATTTACAAGGTGGAGGGGGGTGGATATAACGTTTTCAACTATGCCGTGCGATGACTTTATTCCATTTGTTTTCTTTCTCCACAGCCACGAAATTGGACTAATTTCTGACTGTGATGGACGAACTCGGCTGACCCTGAACTTTGTTGTAATTCTGGTAAAACGGGACTTCTTTCACGTGGATTCATTAGCTATGCAACTGTTCCACACAGAGGGCAAACACGTTTGCTGATTGATATGCGGAAAGTTTACCTATCGTTCATTCTGGTCATCGCATTGATTTAAGGAGAGATTAAATCACGCCCACTAACATCTCTTGAACAATCATAGGCAGTTATTTTAATTAACTTGGCCAGTGGGGGGCGTCGCCAGAATCAAACAGATAAAGCGACCACGATCAAAGAGACAGATTGAGGGATGTCAGGGGAGACTATCAGCGCTATCAAAGACAGTAGTGGTCCCTGATACGAGACGCAGTTGCTTGCCGCTATTTTCGCGTCTCGGTGTCAACCGCAGAACCGAGCGAACGGGGAAAGCCGAAACGGGCAGCAGCGAACAGAGATACGAAGACCAGGGGGCGGCTTCTTCCCTTGATTTGGCGGTCAGATCTCCAAAAGTTCCTGGGATGAAATAAGCTGTCAAGTTTATCATGTCCCACTCAACTTACATTCCATTTTAGATAAATAGACCATGAAGAATAGACATTTTATCACTCGCTGGCCAGACCTTTACAGAAGCACTAGCTTTATTGAAATCTTGTTATAGATTTTCCCCTGGATTTTATATATATATATTTGCAATGATTTCTATTCTGTGCAAAGCGGTAATATATATTGTGTAAAGTGATCAGTGGTCTAGTTCAGTCATTCTATTTCAATGGATTTTGTGTTAATTTAAATCTATTAAATTAAACCATCTCAATAGTTCCAGTTGTAAATATAATGATCTATCTATTATATTATTTCAAAAGATAATAGATGCTTAAAATTAACTTTTAAAGTCGCGAAGGAATTTATAATTAATAAATTCAGTTAAGTCCTAGTTTTATAGATGTGTGTTTTTAACCACTAAAATTCGCGCAGTGTTTATTAAATACATAATTAAATACTCGAGTGTATTATAGGCTTAACGGGAAATTTATCGCGCTTGATTTTTCGGTATGTTACATGTTTTTTTCTTTCATACAGAGTGATCGTAACCTGCAGTCCCAGCTAAATAAAGAAAGAAATAAAGAAATCATCCTATAAACTTCCAGTCATATTGAAGAAACATTTCTTTTAAATATAATCTTGTGGCGGTCCTTGCGACCTAGCTGTCAGAATTAAATGAAATAAAGCCCACCCAAGAACATTTTAAAGAACAATCATCAAATTACCATTACAAACCTGTAAGATAAACTGGAAGGTAATCATCGCCAGTAGCGATATTATATTTACTGTGAGAGAGTACATATTTTCCTGACTGTGACTGAGCCTAGTTTTTCCTCAATTGGATTTAATAAAACTATCATCACGCATTGAAGGAATTTTACCATAGCGGAGGATTAAAAGAGACCACTTCATTTTCACCCCTGTGCCGAACTGTGTCAGTGCCATCCCATAGACTCTTTTTTTATATAATAAAAACACAAGAACTCTTAGTCTTCAAGTCTTGCGATAAGTGAGAATATTTGTTACCAGCAAAACCTCGCAAACATCTGGGGCGGGACACCGAAGGACTAGACAGTTCATATGTCAAGAGAATACTTGCTGTTTTTATATACTTTTATGGATCGTCTGAGGCTGCATTCGGTAAGTGTGTGAGTATATGAGTGTGGATCCTCACGCGTGTGCATGAATGACAGGAAATTTAATCTTTTTCTTTTGTAACCCTGTTGTTAACTTTCTTGCCTAGTAATATAATTTTTCTTCTTCTTCTTGCGATCGCATCTTTGATGATTACACCGTCAGACGAGTTCTCATGATGAATTCGACTGTTGTTTGAAGTTCCTCTTTAACTCCATATAGCTTTGAGTTTAGTGTTGAGTCATTGGGCCAGTATATCTTTCTTAACTGGTCATACAGAGGACAGTCCTGTAGAACATGCTCAGCAGTTTGTTCGTTTAATCCACATGTGCACAGTGGTGAAGCAGACAATCGTAGCTTGTGCATGTGTTTATTCAGTTTGTTATGCCCTGTCCTGAGTCGAAAAATAGTTATCTGTCCCTGCCGGTCGAGAGTGTGATAGTCGTCTTTGGGTTGGTTATGTTCTCTTCTGATAGTCTGGATAGCTCTCTTTTTCTCAAAGTATGTGACTTCATTATCTTCTTGTTCACATTCTCCTCCCTTTTTTGCAAGTTTATCTGCCTTTTCATTTCCGGGTACACCACAATGAGATGGTACCCACTGAAGTATGGTTCACTTTTTGGCAGCTACCTTGTTTAGTTCATTTCTCAGATGCGGGAGTTTACCACCCTTGAGAGCTTGCAGGACAGACAGTGCATCTGTGAGGATGACTACCTGGTGGCAGTCAGAGTTGGTGTTATAAATCATATTTGCAGCTTGCTCTAGAGCTTGAACCTCAGCTGTATAGTTGGAACAGAATTTACCAGTGGGAATGTGCCTAGTCTCATAGTGGTTGTCAGGATATGAGATAGAGATACCGGCACCTCCATTCCTAACAGCATTAGTTGCTGATCCATCTGTATAGGCATGTATCCATGATTGATCGGGATAGCTTTCTTGGATCATACTCAATGTAGCAGTTCGTTTTTGCAGATCATTATGCTCACATCCACTTGTGAGACCACTGACTGATGTATTAATTTGGAGGGCACTGCTGGCCTGCTCCCATGGTACAGGGTATAGGGTGGGCTTCAGTGGTGTTGTCTTCATGGATAGGTCTTCTTGATGCTGTCTTATAAGTCTTTTCCCCCGATGCACAAAGCTGCTACGCTTTTAGACGTCCCAATGCCAGATCATCTAGTCTTGCCTTCATTGGGTGCATTGGCATACTGTTGTACTTTTCCATCTGGATCATGGTTTTTGTGTCTCTTCTATGGGACAATGTCTGTAATCCAGCAACCTTCTGCATCTCTGTTATTGGTGTAGTTTTCATGGCTCCTGTAATGAGCCTGAGAGCTTGATTTTGCACCTTGTCCAAAGACTGCAGATGTGAGTTAGCAGCTGATGACCATGCTGCTGAGCTAAACTCTAAGTGTGGTCTTATTACTCCATTGTAAATCTTCTTTAGATTTCGTTCATTTGCTCCCCAGTTGGTACCTGCTAATTTTCTGAGTATGCCTAGTCGTCTTCGGGCCTTTCCTTCTGCGTTTTCAATATGCTTATTCCATGTAAGCCTTTGGTCAAATGTCACCCCAAGATAGGTGGGGTAGCTTTCTTCCTTGATCACGGTTGTCCCTAGGTGTATGTTAGCTGATTTGTCCTTGGGGGCGAGGGAGAACAGTGTTGTGGAGGTTTTGTCTGTGTTTATTGTGATAAGCAATTTCTCTGCCCATGACACTAGCATGTCTGCTGCCCGCTGCATTCTATAATTTGCTGTGGTGACATTTTCATCAGCGCACCAGAGTACTAGGTCATCTGCATATAAGGCAGCTTTAACTCCTGCAGGGAGATCTTTCACCAGGTCATTGATGTAAACAAGGAAGAGTGTTGGGGAAATTACTCCTCCTTGAGGTACCCCCCTGATGGAGCAACACTTTTCTGCTCTGCAGACCGTCAAGAGTGACTCTAGTTCTCCTGTTATGCAAGTATGACTGGATCCATTTCATCATGTTGCCTTGGATTCCACTTCTCCTAAGTTTTGCAATGAGGCCATCTTTCCACACCTTGTCAAAGGCCTGCTTGAAGTCGACCCAGATCGTTAGGACCTTTTTCTTCTCCTGGAAGGCATCTTCTATTGCTTGAGACAAGTAAGTAACTTGGTCTTCTATACTGTAGCATTCTCTAAATCCAGCTTGTTCCGGCACCAGGATCTGCTCAGACTCTAAATACCATTTCAATCTGTGGTTGACTATTCGCTCCATAGTCTTCCCAACACAGCTTGTGAGACTGATTGGCCGGTAACTTGCAGCCTCGGTCTTACATTTCCCTTTCTTTAGTATGGGTATTGTGATGGCTTCTCTCCATACTTGGGGTACCGTTCCTTTCAACCAGCTGTGGTTGAATATCTCAAGCAGTTTTGTCTTTGCTGCTGAGCTCAGATTTACTAGCATTTCGTTGCTGATTTTGTCTGGGCCGGGTGACTTTTGAAACTTAAGCTTGGAAATAGCCTTCTGTAGTTCTCCTAGTGTGATAGGTTCCCTCATTGGGGCAGGAGTATCTGTCTGTCCCATGGTTGCCAGTATTTCTTTTCTTATCTCTCTCTGATGATCTATGTTAATGGGTAAGTTGCTTTCTGAACTGTATCTTCTAGCAAACAAGTCTGCAGCTTGTTTTCCTCTGAAAAGTTTGCCACCTTCATCCAATGTGATAGTCTGCCTAGGTGAGGAACGCTCTTCATTTAGAGACTTGACTAATCTCCAAAGTTTCCTGCCGTCTTTCTCAAGGTTCAGCGATGCCGTTTTAGTTCTCCAGCTTTTCCGTTTTTCTTCTAGCTTTGTTCTCTGAAACTCTGCTACAGCCTTTTTCCATTTGTTGTGAGTTTCAAGTGAAGGCTGAGACTCTGCGTCCTTTCTAGCCCTGTCCATAGCTTCCTTACGTTCTTGGAGTGTGCTGGACCAGTATGGTATGTAGTTACGCCGGCATCCTTTGGGAA
Source organism: Oreohelix idahoensis (assembly GCA_024509875.1). NCBI lineage: Eukaryota > Metazoa > Mollusca > Gastropoda > Stylommatophora > Oreohelicidae > Oreohelix > Oreohelix idahoensis. The sequence goes on from JAMPIV010011634.1 coordinate 24,043, forward strand.
TGGTTTCTTTTGCAGCTTGTAGTATGCATCTGTTGAAGTCTTTTACCACTTCATTAATGTCTCTGTTCTGTACCTTGAGGGTAGACAGCAGCGTGTTCACCTGATGCCTGAATAAACCCCAGTTGGCTTTTTTGTAGTTCCATCTTGTAATGGCTGGGCCTGTACTGAGAGTTGCACTCTGGACAGTAAGAAAGATTGGGCGATGGTCGCTTCCCCCTAGTTGGTCTCCTACTTCTCTACTAATAGATCCAGCTATATCTGGTGTGGAGAAGGCAAGATCTGGTGTTGAAGTTGTGTGCCATCCTCTGGAGAAGAAGGTAGGAGTATCTGTGGCATTATTGACTAGGATTAGGGAGTGATCATCTTGCCAAGTTTCAACCTCTTCACCTCTGTGATCCAGATGGTTATAGCCCCAGCTCTGGGAGTGGCTATTAAAGTCTCCAACTGCTATAAAGTTGGTGGCTGGTACCTGTATAGAGCTGAGACTCAGGGGTTTGTTGTTCGGACAGTAATAGTTCAGGAGTTCTATTTCCATCTTGTCTACCTTTATCTGCAACAGCTGATATTCTGCTCCATCCATGAAGGTTTTCCTTTCGTGTGCAGGAATGTTATTCCTTACAAGAGTAAGTACTCCTCCTTTTCGTCTATCTTTTCTGTCGGATCTGAAGCATTGATATCCCCTTATTTTAAAGGTTTGATCTGCTTTCAAGTGAGTCTCTTGGATACAGCAAACACTGACTTGCTTCTCATACAAGATGTTTTCCAGCTCTGTCTTTTTGCTGTATCCAGCCTGCTTGCTGTTCACTCCCTCTGCATTCCAGTGCATCATGACAAGTGGCACTCTGGGTTTTCTCTTTTTCTGTTTTGTTTTGGTCAGTAGTTCTCCTCCGCCGTCTGCTGACTCCACAAGACGGTCTAGAGGGTCCTCCAGTAGCTGAGGGTGGGCTCTGTCGAGGCTCAGAGCCCGGCACTGCACCTGCCTGGTGGAGCTCCACAGGGCGAGCACCAGTACGAGATTTATTTGACGGTGTACTCTCCATAGAAAAAAAAAGCGAGTTGCGTGATACTGTGGTTTCCGGTGCGCCTTCTGGCCCAGTATCTATGACTTTAGCACCTGTTCAACGGGAGAGTGGGCTCATCCCTAATCTGTTTATGTTCCCAGTAGTAGACTATTCGCAAGCAGCCTGGGGGTGTCACTGCTCTGCGCGGACCTTGTTTACCGAGGCGGCGTCCGAGCTCGTATGGTGAAAGTATGGTTGCATTATCTTCAAAATAGCCCTGTCTTTCCTGCCATCCTGCAACTTTGAGTTAGGGAGTTCTGAGCTCCAGTCTCTTTCCCAGGCATTTTATCCTGGCCTGGCACGCATACAGAGGACCCCACTTCTGGTTCTAAGTTAGCAGTTGGGGACAGGTGGGGTAGCACACTGTGCATTCCCCGTCATCCAGGGGGCTCTCCAACTATGCAGAGCTTGCACAATGCTGTGCTCTGGTTCTGGGCTCACCCAAGGAATCCTCACGTCCTGCACAGAGCCACTTCCATAAACCCACCACCTGCCAACCCCCCATTGTAGAAATCTCCTGCATGCGGCCATCCAGTCAAGAGCCAGTATTAAGTCTGGTGCCCAAGTGATCCCCCCAAGCTCAGTGTGCAATTCTGGGTTCTCATTATGCTGCAACACAGGGGGGATTGTGATGCTCAGCCATCTCTCTCAACTCTGCACCGATAAGTGACATCGGGGACTTAACTGTGTCTCAGTACTGGGAGGCCCCGTTTCCGGGTACACCACACACAGCCAATTGAGGCAACGGTCGCCGTGGGCGTGTCTTCAGTGGGGAAGTTGTGGAGTCTTCCTGTCCATGTTCTTGCACATCCTAACACTGCCCGCAAGACATCGGAGGTTTGGAGAGTGGCCTTCTCTGATAATTTTTCTGTATTCCCTGCATTGTTCCTTTAAGGGGGAGTTGATAATTGGTTAACTCTGTTTAAATCCCCCTCCTTTCCATTTGCTTAGTAAAGGGAAGAACAGCTGGGAAGAACAGGTTTTTTTCTATCACCTATACCTAACTTTGTAACACCTCTTTCAGAGCAATTAACTTCACTGTTAGGTTAACGTACCCGTGTTCCTGATATTATCTATCTCTGGACTGGGTTTATCTTTGTCTAATAAGCGGGAAGAGCTTAGTCGATACCAATCTTCTTCACCCCTCCCAAACTTGTTATTTGCATTTGTGTACTTATGATAATTTATGTAATACCTGATATTTGTTAGTAATTGATGTTTAAGGTGAATAAAATCACATAAACTCATTTAGTTCTTTGTTGGAGATACCCAAAGCCCAACTTTTCCCCTATTCGTTTAATATAGTTTGTATCTACGTCGTCTGTGTGTTTGAAAACACCAAATCGGTGTGCGCGCAGATGCGTGACTGGAAAACTGGCAAATAATTGTTTGACCAGGAGAGTGGAAGAGAAGATTAAGAGAAACGATTTGTCGTAAATAAGTCTGTCTTTACTCTCCTCCAGCACGCTGTGAAGCAACTATTTAATCTCTACATTTTCTATCACTGAGCTTTCCATCATCATTTTCCACTCTAAACCGGACCACTATTTCTAAGACTCCTTTCTCTCAAAATAAATTTACGACACTGACAAGAAAATTCTTGTTTGTCTAATACACGCGATTTATTGTTCATATTGGGGTGCATTTGTAAATATAAATAACAATTATATATTGCGCACCAAGGTTGTCATCTATAAAACATGCGAAAAGAGATAGAAGTTTAAGCCATTGGCGTAACTACCGCCCTAATGGACGGTTCACCTTCGGGGCCACAGCATCAAGTGGGATCTGAAAAGTAGTGGCCACAAGAGACCCTCGTCTTTTGTACATATTTTTAAAATTTCCTTTGTTCATGTGTTGAACTTCATTGAAAGTCCCAGTTTCTCATACCCCTTATAGGAAAATTTCCTGGGTACTTCCCAATGTAATGTTCTTACCTGTCCTATAAAGATACGTGATGTCATCTGTAGAGTTGTCTTCAAGTCTTCCCTAACAAGTCTCAAGTCGAGTGTCAAGTCTTTTAGTACAAGTCTCAACTTCTTTTGGTACAAGACTCAACTTCTTTTAGTAAAAGTCTCAACATCTTTTAGTATAAGTCTCAAGTCGAGTCTCAAGTAATTTAGCACAAGCTTCAACGTCGCTTAGTACAAGTCTCAGTCCTTTAGTACAAGTCTCAATCTTTTAGTACAAGTCTCAAACCTTTTAGTACAAGTTTCAACGTCGTTAGTACAAGTCTCAAGCCGTTTAGTACAAGTCTCAAATCTGTTAGTGCAAGTCTCAACTTCTTTTAGTACAAGTCTCAAATCGAGTTTCACATTTTTTAGTACAAGTCTCAAGTCGAGTCTCAAATCTGTTAGTACAAGTTTCAAGTCTTTTAGTACCGGTACATGTCTCAATTTTTTAGTACGTCTCAAGTCTTTTATTACAAGTCTCAAATCTTTTAGTACGTCTCACATCTTTTAGTACGTCTCATATCTTTTAGTACAAGTCTCAAACCTTTCAGTACAAGTTTCAAATCTTTTAGTACAAGTCTCAACGTCTTTAAGTACAAGTCTCAAGTTCCTAACAGTTAGGGTTACCATATCGTTAAACGCAAAAAGGAGGATAATTCTCAATTTTTAGTCATGAAAAGGAGGACAAGGGCGGACATTATAGTGACATTTCTTCAAATTGGAGAACTGATCAAAACGCTTAGTACCATCAATTTGTACACATTTTTCCATAAAAAATTGTATACATTTCTACATCTTCCCAGGAGATATCTTCAAGATCTAGCCACTTAAACCCAGAAAATTCCAGAAAAGGCTGCATCCACATCTTTAAATAATCTAAACACCCTTCATACAGTGCTTCTACATGGCACTGAAACTGTTGCACCTCAGATTTGTAGCCATCACTTTCCATTTGCTTTAGCATGTCCTTCTCTTTGAGTGGCATGAAACTGATATCCTTTCTTTCTTGACGGAGGTCTTGCAAAGGATGAAAGGATTTTCATTACATCAATAAGGGAGTTATCTTCCTTTTCAAATTTGTTAATATGAGCATGAAATACACTAATTAGGGACTGAACATGCCATAAATAGATTTCACTTAATGGATCCTCAAGAAACGTTTTCAGTACAGCTGGTGGTTTGTTCTGTGACAGAAAGAATGACTTGAGAGCTGGAAACATTTGTAGAAGTCTTTGAACAGCTGGAAATAAAGACAGCCACCGTGTTTTGCTGTGGTTAAGGAGTTGCTGGTATTCTACAACAACGAACTCATAGAACTCTTTTAAGGATTCAACATGGACAGTGTAAATTGAAAAGAAATTATAAATTTGTGGGGTACCACCAGAGTGAAGAAACAACGTCCAATCACTAGAAATGCGGACAAAACAGGGAATTCACAAATATGTGTGCGGACATTAATTTTTACCGCCAAAATACGGACATGTCCGCATAAATGAGGACGAATGGTAACCATAGTAATAGTAGCTTTTAAGTCCCACGTCGAATCATATTTGGGAAGGCAAACCCGGTCCTTAAAAAATGCCGTGCAGAAGTCGGATGTGTCGACCGAAAGGGTCAGATATCACAGCTTAGGCGCAAACAGACACAACGCAACCACCGTCCTTTTCAGGACGAACGAAGAAGAAGAAGAAGAAGAAGAATCATATTTTGGACCTACAACTGTTTATAGTCACCATCGATTTTATTACAAGAATGACTGTAAATAATATGAACAATGATAATCCCTATTGTTAGTGTTTTATTTACTCGCCGCTTTCATTTGATCGACCTCTATTGACGTAAATGTTTAATTGATTTAAATACAATATGAGTGCGTTATGAATGAGAACGGCAAAGCTCTTTCGCCAAAATTGGCAAGTCCCGAGTGGAGTCGAGTTGCTAATGAAAAACAAAGGTCGAGTCGAGTTTTGAGTCAAATTTTAACTTTACTTAATTGATAACTTAAGTCCGACCCCATTGACTCGAGTCGACAATACTGGTCACTTGTACTATTCAGTGGGACTCAAACTGGAGATTCTGACTAGTTTTGTATTTCGTGGTATTTCTTGTTATAAAACAGCTACTTATCTATTTTAAAAAATGATTTTGTTTTTAAGCTTATTGCGGATTAAAAGAAAAATTATGTCTTTCAAATGTATGTGTATATTTACAAACATTGTGAGAGAACACTGGGGCTAGTGATGGAGTATTGATATTAGATGTTCTCATGTCTTTCTTGCCTCTGCCGTGATGAGTACATTCTGGCCAATGAAAAAGTTCGTTAAAAAAATTCGAGCAATTACGTCACAGATTATGGGAGACTTTATATTAAGTTAAAACATAAATTGTTAATACAGCTTTGATATACAGGCATACCTCGCTTTATTGCGCTTCGCTTTATTGCGCTTAGCAGATATTGCGCTTTTTTCACATTATTCATGTTTATTTATTAGAACGTGTTCTTCCTCCGATAGATTTTTGACTCTCCACCAGCAAAAAGATTACGATTCGCTGAAGTCTCAGACGATGACGATTAGCATTGTTTTTATCAATAAAGCATTTTTAATTTTACAGTACATTGTTTGTTTTTAGACCTAGCGCAATTGCTCACTTAATAGACATAGTGTAAACATGATTTATATATGCCCTGGGAAGCCACAAAAATGGGTGTGACCCACTTTATTGCGATATTCTCTTTATTGCAGTGGTCTGGAACCGAACCCGCAATATCTCCGAGGTATGCCTGTATTATAATAGCCCCTTCAGTCATAACTGACTATTGGAATGCGCCCCTGAGGTGACAGTCCTCAGCTGCTTATTTTCCTGGTGTTCCTTCGACGTTTTCTCCTCTCATCCAAATTGCTGTGTGAGCTTCTTTTCGCCCAATCTGAGGTGGCGCAGCTGATAACATCGCCACATGGTGCGATCGATGGCTTCATCTTCCCAGGTTGCTGGATTTATGTCCAGTGCTCTCATGTCTGTCTTACACACATCTTTGAATCTCAGCTGCGGTCGCCCAACTGTTCTTTTGCCATCTGCCAGTTGTCCGTAGAAGATATCTTTCGGGATGCGGCCATCTTCCACGGATGCGGACATGGCCAAGCCAGCGTTGTCTACGCTGTCTAAACAGTATATACATGCTTTGAAGGCCAGCACGTGACAACACCTCGACATTTGTCACTTTTTCTTTCCACTAAATGCCGAGGATGTGGCGTAGACACTGTAGATGGAAGGTACTGGGCCTTCTTTCTTGCTTAACATAGGTTGTCCACGTCTCGCTGCCATAGAGAAGTGTGCTGGTGACGCAGTATATATATATTTACAAATGCACCCCAATATGAACAATAAATCGCGTGTATTAGACAAACAAGAATTTTCTTGTCAGTGTCGTAAATTTATTTTGAGAGAAAGGAGTCTTAGAAATAGTGGTCCGGTTTAGAGTGGAAAATGATGATGGAAAGCTCAGTGATAGAAAATGTAGAGATTAAATAGTTGCTTCACAGCGTGCTGGAGGAGAGTAAAGACAGACTTATTTACGACAAATCGTTTCTCTTAATCTTCTCTTCCACTCTCCTGGTCAAACAATTATTTGCCAGTTTTCCAGTCACGCATCTGCGCGCACACCGATTTGGTGTTTTCAAACACACAGACGACGTAGATACAAACTATATTAAACGAATAGGGGAAAAGTTGGGCTTTGGGTATCTCCAACAAAGAACTAAATGAGTTTATGTGATTTTATTCACCTTAAACATCAATTACTAACAAATATCAGGTATTACATAAATTATCATAAGTACACAAATGCAAATAACAAGTTTGGGAGGGGTGAAGAAGATTGGTATCGACTAAGCTCTTCCCGCTTATTAGACAAAGATAAACCCAGTCCAGAGATAGATAATATCAGGAACACGGGTACGTTAACCTAACAGTGAAGTTAATTGCTCTGAAAGAGGTGTTACAAAGTTAGGTATAGGTGATAGAAAAAAACCTGTTCTTCCCAGCTGTTCTTCCCTTTACTAAGCAAATGGAAAGGAGGGTGATTTAAACAGAGTTAACCAATTATCAACTCCCCCTTAAAGGAACAATGCAGGGAATACAGAAAAATTATATTACTAGGCAAGAAAGTTAACAACAGGGTTACAAAAGAAAAAGATTAAATTTCCTGTCATTCATGCACACGCGTGAGGATCCACACTCATATACTCACACACTTACCGAATGCAGCCTCAGACGATCCATAAAAGTATATAAAAACAGCAAGTATTCTCTTGACATATGAACTGTCTAGTCCTTCGGTGTCCCGCCCCAGATGTTTGCGAGGTTTTGCTGGTAACAAATATTCTCACTTATCGCAAGACTTGAAGACTAAGAGTTCTTGTGTTTTTATTATATAAAAAAAGAGTCTATGGGATGGCACTGACACAGTTCGGCACAGGGGTGAAAATGAAGTGGTCTCTTTTAATCCTCCGCTATGGTAAAATTCCTTCAATGCGTGATGATAGTTTTATTAAATCCAATTGAGGAAAAACTAGGCTCAGTCACAGTCAGGAAAATATGTACTCTCTCACAGTAAACAGTAAATATAATATCGCTACTGGCGATGATTACCTTCCAGTTTATCTTACAGGTTTGTAATGGTAATTTGATGATTGTTCTTTAAAATGTTCTTGGGTGGGCTTTATTTCATTTAATTCTGACAGCTAGGTCGCAAGGACCGCCACAAGATTATATTTAAAAGAAATGTTTCTTCAATATGACTGGAAGTTTATAGGATGATTTCTTTATTTCTTTCTTTATTTAGCTGGGACCGCAGGTTAAGATCACTCTGTATGAAAGAAAAAAACATGTAACATACCGAAAAATCAAGCGCGATAAATTTCCCGTTAAGCCTATAATACACTCGAGTATTTAATTATGTATTTAATAAACACTGCGCGAATTTTAGTGGTTAAAAACACACATCTATAAAACTAGGACTTAACTGAATTTATTAATTATAAATTCCTTCGCGACTTTAAAAGTTAATTTTAAGCATCTATTATCTTTTGAAATAATATAATAGATAGATCATTATATTTACAACTGGAACTATTGAGATGGTTTAATTTAATAGATTTAAATTAACACAAAATCCATTGAAATAGAATGACTGAACTAGACCACTGATCACTTTACACAATATATATTACCGCTTTGCACAGAATAGAAATCATTGCAAATATATATATAAAATCCAGGGGAAAATCTATAACAAGATTTCAATAAAGCTAGTGCTTCTGTAAAGGTCTGGCCAGCGAGTGATAAAATGTCTATTCTTCATGGTCTATTTATCTAAAATGGAATGTAAGTTGAGTGGGACATGATAAACTTGACAGCTTATTTCATCCCAGGAACTTTTGGGGATCTGACCGCCAAATCAAGGGAAGAAGCCGCCCCCTGGTCTTCGTATCTCTGTTCGCTGCTGCCCGTTTCGGCTTTCCCCGTTCGCTCGGTTCTGCGGTTGACACCGAGACGCGAAAATAGCGGCAAGCAACTGCGTCTCGTATCAGGGACCACTACTGTCTTTGATAGCGCTGATAGTCTCCCCTGACATCCCTCAATCTGTCTCTTTGATCGTGGTCGCTTTATCTGTTTGATTCTGGCGACGCCCCCCACTGGCCAAGTTAATTAAAATAACTGCCTATGATTGTTCAAGAGATGTTAGTGGGCGTGATTTAATCTCTCCTTAAATCAATGCGATGACCAGAATGAACGATAGGTAAACTTTCCGCATATCAATCAGCAAACGTGTTTGCCCTCTGTGTGGAACAGTTGCATAGCTAATGAATCCACGTGAAAGAAGTCCCGTTTTACCAGAATTACAACAAAGTTCAGGGTCAGCCGAGTTCGTCCATCACAGTCAGAAATTAGTCCAATTTCGTGGCTGTGGAGAAAGAAAACAAATGGAATAAAGTCATCGCACGGCATAGTTGAAAACGTTATATCCACCCCCCTCCACCTGTAAATCTAATGATTTGTCACATTCTTTTCTTATATGTAATTATACCACAAATATCAGTCTCTAAGTATCACTTGCTATACCAGTACATGCTTGTGTTGAGTCTATTTATCGCTTTTTTTCTGGATTGTCTATCTCTTTTCATTTGTGTACATTTTTTCATCTTTTGAGAAAAAAAAATATTAGGATATCATAATTTAGGATTTCTCATTTGTCTAGGTAGGACAAACTATCAAACGCTGCAGGGGATGTTTCGATTAAGCTCACAGAACAAGGCAGAAGTGAAACAGACATGGTATGGCGCTGGCGTTGGACGTTTGATTGGCTAAGCAGTTAGATGTCTTTTCTTTAGGCGGAATATTTACAGGGTTCCTAGATAAAAAAAACCTGGTTGTGGCAGGCTTCAATCTACCCAGCTGTAAATAAGTGCCTAACTCTCTGTTATTATATTATGATATGTATGTGGGAATGTAACTGTTTCCCACTGTACTTTATAAATATATAATGTAGCGTTTTAGTTTGTTTAAAAATTGCAGATGTGTATGAGAATGAGCAGATATGATTATTTTTTAAACTGCTCGAAGATTTGTGTGTGTGTTTTTTTTTTTTTTTTGCCACAGTAGTGTCTGAGAAAGTTTTTTTTTAGATTTCCTTTTTATTTTCCCTCCAGAATGTACGGATAAATGCAAGAATATGTTTATATATATATATATATATATATATATATATATATATATATATATATATATATATATATATATATATATATATATATATATATATATATATATATATATATATATATATATATATATATATATTTCGCTGTGAGAACTGATGATAGGCCTAGATGCAGAAACGTCGGCCAGTTTAATTGTTTACGATTTGACCGTATAAATGAGTGTCAGGACAGAGCATGAGAGACAAAGGGCAGGATGTTAGACGAGCCTGTGTGCCCTATTCCCAACCCTTCTAAAGTTAAGTTTGTTTGTTCGTTATCTTCTCCGTATGTTTTTGGTCTCCCTCTGTCTGTCTTCATAAACCTGGACTTAGTATAGTAGTCTTCCCCTGTCTGTCTTCATAAACCTGGACTTAGTATAGTGAAGGTCTCCCTCTGTCTGTCTTCATAAACCAGGACCTAGTATAGTGAAGGTCTCCCTCTATCTCTCTTCATAAACCTGGACCTAGTATAGTGAAGGTCTCCCCCTGTCTGTCTTCATAAACTCGACCTAGTATAGTGAAGGTCTCCCTCTGTCTTTCTTCATAAACCTCGACTTAGTATAGTGAAGGTCTCCCCCTGTCTGTCTTCATAAACTCGACCTAGTCTATTGAAGGTCTCTCCCTGTCTGTCTTCATAAACCTCGACCTAGAATAGTGAAGGTTTCCCCTGTCTGTCTTCATAAACCTCGACCTAGTAAAGTGAAGGTCTCCCCCTGTCTGTCTTAATAAACCTCGACCTAGTCTAGTGAAGGTCTTCCTCTGTCTTTCTTCATAAACCTCGACCTAGTATAGTGAAGGTCTCCCTCTGTCTCTCTTCATAAACCTCGACATAGTATAGTGAAGGTCTCCCCCTGTCTGTCTTCATAAACTCGACCTAGTATAGTGAAGGTCTCCCCCTGTCTGTCTTCATAAACCTCAACCTAGTCTAGTGAAGGTCTCCCTCTGTCTGTCTTCATAAACCTCGATCTAGTCTAGTGAAGGTCTCCCCCTTTCTGTCTTCATAAACCTCGACCTAATCTAGTGAAGGTCTCCCTCTGTCTGTCTTCATAAACCTCGACCTAGTCTAATGAAGGTCTCCCTCTGTCTGTCTTCATAAAGCCAGTAGTAGTGGCAAGAAATGCGCTGCATGGTTGCTCCTATTCCCATGTGTCCGCTGAAAGATAAGGCATGGCCCATTTCTAATATTTTGGTCCTATAGGATGAGGGGACAATCAGCTGTGAGTGTTCGCTCGCTCCTTTGCCTGCTCTGTGGTACAGCAGACCATTCTTCTTATAAATCTCTCCCTTGAGAGGCGGGGTATGAGACTTAGGAAGTTTTTTTTTAAAACAAGGCGACAAAGTGCTATCCGCTGTTTGTGCCTTCTTCAACTCTTCTGGGAAGATGTTGGTCGGAGTTCCAGACTCAGGTTTCTGCCTGCATTGATCCCTGGTCTGTACGGCCGCAACTAACAGAGGCTGGGCTGGTTCTCCTAGGAACACATATCTACAGCCCAAAATCAGGGGGTAGATGGGATCCTTTAGAACAGCGGCTCTGATTTCTCCAGTCACATACCGCGATTGAACCTGAATCTTGCACACTGGTAGAATCATGGGCGCACCAGATTTGGTGGGTCCTTGCATTTCAATCGTCTCCTCTGTAATTTGGTCAGAATTAACAAGAGAAGCTGCGACGATTGCGTCAAAAGATAATCCAGTGTCATACAAACAGAGAGCTCTCTCCCCATTAACCATAACAGATTCAATGATAGCTGGTGGCTTCAAGGAATCTATGTTATCCTTTGAGGGCTCAGGGCTGTGAGATCTGGTTGTTATGCAAGCTGCATTCATGGGGAGGGGTCGGCGCTTACAATCACGAGAACTATGTTTAGGCGACCGGCAGTGTTGGCACACATCCCTCTCTGTGTTTGTTGTATAGAAAGTTTTCCTTTCCGTGTTCTTGTGGGGTTGTCCATTGTTGGGTCTGTCATGGTGAGTTTTCATGTAGGGTGGCTTTGAGCTTGTAATATTATTGGAGCGGTTAGTCGTAGTCTGCCGAGCCGGGTAGTCTGTATATCTCCGTCTGGAGGTCAGAGTCTCCTCCTGTGCATTCAGAAAGCGTTCAGATAATGTAACTAAGGTATTTAACCTTTCTGCCCCGTTTTCTATCAGAAATCGTCTCATCTCAGGGCTCATCATTTCTTTCAGTTGCTCCATTAGTATTAATTCTTGCAGTCCTTCGTAAGATTTCTCGAATGACGCGAGAGTGAGCCATTTCTGCAAATAAGCTTCCAGGCGAGCAGAATACTGGGCGTACGATTCTTCATTTTCCTTACAGAAATTTCTGAACCATTTCCGGTAAGCTTCAGCATTCAATTCATAGCGAGCTAAGAGGGCTTTCTTCAGACAATCATAGTCATCCTGTTCACGAGGAGCCAGTTTTAAGAAAACATCATAGCCAGCACCCGTGAGTCCTTGCAAGAGTTTCAGATTCCACCTCTTTCGATCCAGCCCAAATAAAGAAGCAAGCCTCTCGAAGCGGTCCAAAAAGCTGTCCATGGTATCCTTTCCCTCCAAAAATGGCTCCGAAGGTAAGGCCATCGGTCCGAGGTGTAATGTAGGGAGAGCTGATACACTATCGGATTGAAGGGGCGAGGGCGGAGAAGATGAAGTTTCGGAATTGCTCCCAGCTTCCTTGCTTTTTGAGAGTAGTTCCACATCCAGTTCCTTCATTTTCAAGGCATGTTGTCGTACCTTCTCCTTCTCGTCTGCCGCCCTGATTTCACGATCCTTCTCCGCTTCTGCCGCTCTGATTTTACGATCCTTCTCCACTTCTGCCACTCTGATTTCCCTGTCCCTCTCCGCTTCTGCCTCTCTGATGCTCTTCATTTCTGAGGATACATAGTCTGCAAGCTCTTTTCCAGTAAGCCCCCACCTCTATTCCACTCTCAATTAACAAAGCTCTTACTTTTGCTGTTTCTGCCATTGCAATATTGGATCAAGTCGAATGAGCTTGAATAAACCTACTCACAAACCAATACAGGTAAAAGCTATACTGTCTAATATTAATAATATAGTGTATTACTGCCACAACAAAATTAAAACAAAATTTTGCAACAACAAATATTTCAACCTATAGGATAGCTCTTAGTTAAGTAGCTCAGTTAAACCTTGTATACAAATTTAACTAAAAAATTGGACCATACACTAGAAGATCAGTCACCAGTTATATTTTGTGTACTATTCTATCTGTGTAATATACTGCATATAAGATCAAACCAGTTACGTGCAAGTGTACTGGGAAGCTGTATATTAGCAATACATTAATTGTAGTCTAGGGAACATACAGAGGCTATGAGTTCATCCCGGACAAGCAGTCCAGTTTGTGGCGACAGGGTAGAAGAAAGGATAGATAGAAGAAATAAAAGAGAGTACCAATTTCTTCCACGGTGTCTTTTGGCTCGCTGTAGGTGATAGTCCGACACTTGTAGGAAGAAATGTTTCAGGAGACTGAAATTTAAACTCTTCTCAGTTAAGCAAAGAAGCAAATCCCATCAAGGATCCTAAGAGTATGTTAGGTCTTCAGCCACACTTCCCCTGAGGTACTGTACTGATGTGGCTCATGAGACCCCCAGCTGGTAATTAAGATAATGGTTAACAAAAACAGTTAACTACCAAGCAATACAGAACATTTAGTGAAAAGAAAGAAACAACAGTGAAATTCTTTTCAATGAATATATATTAGACCAAGCTAAATTGGTTACAGATAAACGAAAGATAGAAATACAAATATTTATATATGTATGGTTATATGTATACAGCACTGGGTAAAGGGAGATAAAAATAGTCTACACAAAAGTTATGTTAATTATTAGGGTACCCTTCACAATGGCTGAGGTGTATGTCCTAATTGTAATCACTGACTGGTGTGACACAATATCTTTTAATGTTTGGTCCTTTCTTAAAAGGCACTTATCATGAATGTTGTTGCTGCTGTATGACGTCACAATATCACGGCAAGTTTTCTCCACCTGGCCAAGTTGCTGGACTAGTGCGTAGTTGTATATTGCAAGGTTTCACTACACGACTGCGAGTTCACCTGCGTTCGTCACCACCCGGGAGCTAGGAGATACACACAAAGGAACAATCTATTTAGCTCTCTGGTAAGAGGCATTAATTTGTCCTGAGTGTGGCCCATAAACCAGGCTCATATATCAGTCATATTATTACATAAATGACATGGACCAATGTTGAGTGCCATTCTTCGAGCTGCAAACATATGATATTAATAGGGTAGGGGCATACACATATATCATCAACTGTAGTAAAGGCATACAAAGATCATACAACAAATGCGATAAAATATACAACCATTAATTAAAAGAGGCGGGCAGGATAGTGCAAATGCATTCTGTGAAACAACCTGAAGGACATCAAAGGCATACAAAAATCATATAGCAGTAAACACATGAATTCCATAAAATATACTCATTACATGAAAGTATGCAATTGACTGAAAAGCAGTGCAAACATTAACTCAAGGTAATTGCATATAATGAGATAATAATGGACAGCAGTTCAAACATTCAATACAAATAATTGCATATAAGAAGATAATGCATTTAGCTCACCCGCTTTTATCCAACATTGAGTTTGGCTTCTAAAAGACGGCATAAAAGCAATTCTTTTGCCCTCTGGTAGTCTGACAGATACAAGCTACAAGTTTCCGCCGGGGCTTGCCGATGTGAGTAAAACATACTCGATCTATTCTTTCATATATACAGTTAACAGCGGTCACTGAACCTCAGCCAAGTCAGGGAATCTCTAACCTCCTGGGTCATGAGTGAATGTCCTGAAGTTGTTGTACCCGGGGAAAATCCTTGATATTCTAGGTCACTGGGCGTTCCCCTCCCGGTCAACTGGAAATCCCCGGCTACTGTATCATTGTGCGGTCTCGGGTAAATAACAAAGAGACATTGAACTGGGAAACCCGTTCTTGGGGCATTGTCCTATTTGGCATTCGAAATCATGGAAGAGAGAGAAAGAGAAAGACAGAGAAAGACAGAGAGAAGATTGTTGGACAAAGAATTTCGCGACACATGTATTGCTTTTTGTTTTAAAATATGTTTCATGTGTGCACGATACAAGTGAGGGTACACAATTTTCAAAATAGGAAGTGACTTTGCAATCACCTTAGAAAAGGTTAGAAGTGAAGTGCCGTCAACTTAAAGATTAGAAGTGAAGTGCCGTCAACTTAAAGACTATAAGTGAAGTAACGTCAACTGAAGACTAAGTGAAGTAACGTCAACCTGAAGACTATAAGTGAAGTAACGTCAACCTGAAGATATTAAGTGAAGTAACGTCAACTAAAGATTAGAAGTGAAGTAACGTCAACTTGAAAGAGAAATGAAGTAACGTCAACTTAAAGATTAGAAGTGAAGTAACGTCAACCTAAAGATTAGAACGGGCTCTGGAACTCGGGATCGTAATTTGCTCTCACCATAGAGGTTACTGCCTCAATTGCCTCCAGCTGGCAGAAAACAGGAGTGAAGTTGAAAGCCGCAACTAAGGTGGGGTGGGTTCAAATCTCTGCACAAGACAGCAGGCGGCTGACACTTGGAGCACCCACGTGCCCCCCCCCCCCTTTTCCGCCCACTAGAGTGTAAAGGAGATTAAGGGGTAGAAACACTCGATCTATCTTTGATGATCAGATTGCCTCTGTTTAGAATTTCTTATCATAGAAGTGAAGTAACGAAGCAATAGTTACATATTTAGACTCGTTTTCCGCTGATGAATTTAGTTTTTTTTTTTAATGCGGAAAACGAGGTGCAAATAATATTACATTAGTAAGAGATAAGCAAGGAAATCTCATCACGACAGCAGAGGGACAGGAAACAAGATGAGCCGAGCATTTCAGAGAAACTCTGAACAAGGAACCACCAGAGAAACAATTGAATGTTCATGCGGCTGAAAACGATCTACATGTTAATACAGACATTCCACGAAAAGAAGAAATCATCACGGCAATCAAAAGGTTAAAGAATGGAAAAGCTCCTGGCCATGATAACTTAAATGCAGAGCTATTTAAGACAGACCCTGAGCTAGCAGCAGAACTATTAGAACCACTATTTGCACAAGTCTGGAAAACAGGGACAACACCAACGGAGTGGAACAAAGGAATAATTGTCAAATTGCACAAGAAGGGAGATCTTGCAGACTGCAATAACTGGAGAGGAATCACTCTTCTCTCAGTTCCCAGCAAAATACTAGGCAGGATAATTATACAGAGGATTTCAAAAGCAGTAGATCACAAACAGAGGAAAGAACAAGCAGGATTTAGAAAGAACAGAAGATGAGTAGATCATATATTTACTCTCAGGAACATTATAGAGCAGTGCTCAGAATGGCAAAGACAGCTGTACATTAATATCGATGATTTTGAAAAGGCTTTTGACAGCATACATAGTGACAGTTTATGGAAAATACTGAGGGCTTATGGAATTCCAAGCTGCATATTGTCAATCATAAAAATCCTCTATGCCAACTTTACGTGTAGTGTTGGGCAGAGCAACCTAACCTTTGAGGTGAAGACAGGAGTACGACAAGGATGCCCCTTATCAACCACTCTATTTTTAACAGTCATAGACTGGGTGATGCGCCAGACAACAGAGGGCAGTCCAAGAGGAATAAGATGGACTACATTTTCTACATTGGAAGATCTGGAATATGCAGATGACATTGCACTACCAACACATTCACATCAACAAATCCAGGAAAAAAAACGGACAGACTTAATAAGTATAGCAAGTGGGGTTGAACATCAATTTAAAGAAGTCAGAGGTCATGACGCTCAATGTGAGCAACCCTGAGCCCATATCAGTAAGGAATCAGCAACTGGTACAGATGTAACAGGTGGTGGTACCTCGAGTTATCAACTAAGTAACTAGGTGGCAGATGGCAGGCCTAGTTACTTCACCTTTAAGATGGTAATCTCTTTTACAGTCATATCTTCCAAGTAGGTTAATAGTTAACTTGAGTACTGGCCATCACCGCCCGAGATAACAATTCCTGAATGAGTTATGGTCCGTCCTTTTCAACCCTAGACTCGTTCGTACCCTTCTCAGTTGTTATTCAGTGACAGATCGTAGAGTGGATCTTTCCTTTGTATTAATAACTTGATCTTAATTCCCAAACAAAAACTCTCACAAACTGGGCCCAACTTGTGTGGTATCCAAGAAAACTGGTTTTATTTACATATGGTTATTTCCATTCATAAGGTGAGGCATACAATATAAATCTCTGTTACAATCATGTCATAATTGCCTCAAGTACGACTTCTGACTCATGTGCATATATAATTCCCTCTTTAAACAAATTCATATGAAATCTATCTATACTACTCGTCAAAAGTCAAGGGCCACTTAAAAAAACCTTGGTTGAAACCATAAAACAAATCTGATATACACGTAATTGGTATCAGTCAAAACGGCATTTATTGAATACCAAATTGACATGTCACGTAAAGAAATGGAAACGCACATTCAAACGCAATGAAGCTGTGAAGTGTGTCACCCACCTTTTCAAAAGTCACACAATAGATATTGGACAAATAGACATTTTAAAATCGGGTATGACCACCTTTTGCAGCAAGGCATTCAAGACAGCGTAGACGCATCGAGTCCACAAGGGTCCGAAGAGTATTCTGAGGAACAGCTTGCCATTCCTGAAGCAGAAATGCAGTCAGCTGTGCAACATCCATTGGCAGGGGGCGATTTGTTGACAATCTTCGACCAAGGACATCCCAGAGGTGCTCAACCGGAGAAAGGTCAGGTGAATGATTTGGCCACGCCATCCTGATGATCCCATGTTGCTGAATAAACTCATTCACCACACGAGCTCGATGGGGTCGAGTGTTATCATCTTGGAGGATGGCATTACCACCTATGGCCTCCAGAGCAGGCTGAACAATTGGTCTCAAGATTTCGTTCTGTTATCTTGGGCCGGTCAAGTTGCGTTGGATGATGTAGAGTGGGGTCCTGCCGTGTCTGTAGAAGCCTCCCCAGGCCATGACAGATCCCCTACCATAACGATCCACCTCTCGAATTGTGCCATCAGTAAATCGCTCTCCTGGTCGTCTCTAAACTCGAATCCTGCCATCATTGAATGACACAGTGAAGCGAGATTCATCAGTGAAGAGAACTTGACTCCATTGTTGCCTTGTCCATCGGATGTGCTCGCGACACCAAGCAACACGGGCTCTGCGATGAGCAGGAGTAAGAGGGATTCTGACTGCAGGACATCGAGCAGCCAGTCCAAATTCATGTAAACGTCTGCGAATGGTGCTTTGACTGACATTAACGTTTACAGTTTGTCTCAGCTGACATCTTAGAGTGGAACAAGTTGTTGAGGATTGTTTCATGTTTACAGGCATTTGGATTTGACGTCGATCCGAATGGCTGTATCATGGAACACCTCAAACGAATAGAGATATAGACATATAGCTCCGCGACTGATGTCGATGATTGTTGCATGGGTGCAGGCATTTGAGTTTGGCCGACTCGAATTGCTGCACCATGGAACATCGCAATTGAATATATATTAACGACATAGTATGCATATCTCTATGCATGACGCGTATGTCTTGGTAACGTCATTCGACTTGTGGGTTTTGACCCTAACGGCAGTGTGTTTCTGAAGTGTGGCATCGCCACTATGATATGTGTGGTATAACCACTTCGAAATGTGTGGCATTGTCCACTTAAGGGATGTGTGTGGCTGGGAAGCCAATTGAGCAGTGTATTTCGGGGATCAAACGGAAGTCGCCTCGTTACTAACGCAGTTTGTATATTTATGGCAGATTAGCCTGGCGTGGTATGCCAAAGGAACATTTTATTACTAGCAACAGTGGTAAGACTAGTACAGATGAATATTATATAGCTAGCGGCAGACGTAAGCCTAGTGTAATAGGATATTAGACGACTAGCAGTAGACGTAAGCCTAGCGTAAGAAGTATATTGCAAAACTAGCAGGATAAGTAAGTCTAGTGCAAAAGGCTATTGTTAAACTAGCGACGGGAGTAAGTCTAGTTAGCCTCTGAATTTATGCCAAAAGACATTGGCCGGTAAAAGGAACTGACCGCTAACCAGAAGTCTAGATAGACATTAATGAACATGTGCTTTTAATGAAAGAACAAGGACTCTTGCAATACATACATGAATGTGATGTGAACTATGTCTCCATGTAGTTGTGTCCACTCATGGAATGATAGTATTAATTAAAATGTTTGAGTCGTCGAATCCTGGTCTCATCAACTGACGTATTCTGAGTTGAGTTAAATACTGTTTATATTCAACTATAATGACCAGTGACACTTAATGCCTGAACACGCTGCATCTCACACTGCTAATATTATTAATAAGACAAGAGACTAATACAGGTCAGTCAATATTCATATCTTTAATATGAAACATGTTCAGCTATCAATGCATCACACGGGTTAATACAGACAATATCGATACCAACGAAGAGTATTACGGAATCCTATAAAAGTGATATAAGAACCCGAAGGACTTTGACTCTAGGAACAGAATACGCATCCAACATCTTGGTCATCCTAAACAACTAGTGTCTGAACGTTAAAAGCCCATAACATACGGGAGTCAGTCCTCAACATAAGTCACTGTTCGATGGCGCAGGGCTGACAACAAGAGGTACCTGTCATCATGTCTATTGGTGCATCTAGGGCGATCTCGCCGGTGGCGATCCTTCACACTTCCTGTGGACTGAAATCTCTCCGAAATTCTTTGGATAGTAGAGTGTGACACTGCAAGCCGTCTAGCAACCTCACGGACAGATAAACCACTTTCAACCCACGATATAGCCCTCATTCTTTATAAGGTATCAAGACTTCTTCTCGGTGGCATAGTTTTTGCAAGTGATGAAACTGCCCTAAGTCTGCTGATTGTAAAACATTTTTTTTTTTTTTAAATACCTTTATTCAGGTCAAAATATATCCATATTATTTACAACATTTTTACAAATATCACATAATAAAGTAAAGTAAAGTAACCCCCCCCCCTCCTCCCTCCCCCCTCTCCCTAAACTATCATTACGACAAGTCAATAACTATAATAAACAATATAACAATATAAAGTACGAAATTGTTTAAACAATATCACATACTAAAGATAAACATACTAAAGATAACACAATATAACAATAAACCATACTAATAATAAACCCCCTCCCCCCCCTTCCCCCCTTCCTCCCCAAATAACTTTATTCAAGTTAAAGTTCACAAAGGTACATGTTATTGGATGATGAATGAAGATGTAATTGATTGATGGTACATTACTAAATGATGATGACACCCTACCATGAGATGAGGACATATATTATGGAGTATTTACAACCAAAGCTACCTGCTTTGTATGACGACCGAAGGGTCAATAAGGGTTCTTAATTATTTATTACAAACAGCAAAAAATTTCAAATTTGTTCTGTTATGTGTTGCGTCGTACGTTCGTATATTTGTGTGAATATTGTACTGTTATAATGTATGCCGTCATGTACAGCTCTGTTCCTACACGTCCATACTAAGTATCTAAATTATGCTAATAAAGTTAAGAGTTTAAGCTCCGTCTGTCTCGGTAGAGTCGGTAAAGTATTCAACATGACCGCTTGATACATGTTGAGTGATTTTGATGTTTTGGAAGCTATCAGTGTTCTTAGTTTGTTTATTGTAGGGACCACTGTCCTACAAGTGTAAAACAAGTGGTCCTCTGTTTCTACTATGTTGTTACTGCACAGTTTACACCTTGGTAGCGCCTTGCCTGCTTTCATTGCTGAATGCTTACTCATGATAGGTGTTAAACCGTACAGTAACCTAAATGTAACTTGTTTGTCTTGTGGCTTAACGTTTAATGCGTGAATGTTTGTGAAGCTTTGCGTGTAGTCTGTTATGAAAAGATTGTACCCTCGTTTAATCCGTGTACCTAAATAGGGTTCCTGTGCTGCAACTAATAATTTGTATATGAGTTTGGTGTCTTGCTTTACTAACTGTTCGTTTTCTTTTAAGTTTTGTAGGCATATCCTATAAAAGGGTAGTGGGGTCCCAAAGAAATGTGGTTGATTATTTTGTAACTTGTGTAATTTAATTAACCTAAGTCCAATGTAGTAGTGTGCTAATGGGTAAAGACCTGGATTTTTTATAATCTCCCCTATATATTTAACCCTTAAAGCTTTAATCTTAGTGTTAATGTCTTGTAAAGCTATCCCTCCCTTGTTCTTAGGTTGTATTAGGGTTGCGTGTTTAATACTTTTAAAGGTGCTCCTAAAAATAAAACTCCTAATCAACACATTTATTTTAGTTACAATTGTTTTTGGTATGATTTGGATATTTGCTGTATATATAATTTTTGGCATAATGAAACAGTTCACTATGATACTTCTCCCAAAAATAGTAGCTGTCTTATATTTATATTTCTCTAACATGTTTTGAATTTTATCTACTAACTTTATCCATGTCTCTGTATTGGGGTCATAGGGGTTACAAGAGTAGCTTATCCCATAAATTTTGATTCTGTTAACTTGCGTTAACTGAAAAGGGAAATCTGTTTTATTTGCCCATTTACCTAAACCCATTAAACTAGATTTTTGAATATTTAGTTTGGATTCGTTAGCGTATCCAAACTCTGTAAAGGTTTCTAATATCTTTCTTATGGAATCTACAGTTGCTGGAAGGAATAGAGTATCATCAGCGTACGCTAATGATTTTCTTTCCCCCTGCCCGGGTACAAAAGTCCCCGTGATGTTTACATCTTGTCTTATTTTTTTCCAGCACTGGTTCTAGTGTTAAAACGTATAACAGGGGAGACAAAGGGCAACCCTGTCTCACTGATCGTGTCAGCCTAACTGGGTCACTTAAACTGTGATTAATTAGTATTCTACTGTGGGTTTTTTTTATATAAGATCTCTATCCATGTTCTAAAATAAGTACCTATGTTGTTTGCTTGTAAAGTTTTGTGTAGAAAGGAATGTGATACCCTGTCAAAGGCTTTTTCCTGATCTAGTGATAGTATTGCACTTTGACACTGTCTATCATGCGTGTATGTAATGAAATCCCTTATGAAGTGTGTATGTCTACAAATGTTCCTACCATGTACGCTGCATTGTTGGTCAGGATGTACCAACTCCTTCATGAATAATTTAAGTTTCAGAGTGAGAGCTTTGGCCAAGATTTTATAATCAGTATTTAAAAGCGAAATAGGCCTGTAATTTTTTATTGACTTTCTGTCAGCATTATCTTTAGGTATTAAGGTAATAAAGGATTCATTTAAGCTATTCGGAAGCTCTCCTTTCTGGAAGGCTTCCTCAAATACTTTAATTAAAAGGGAGCCTAAAATTGGGAAAAAGAAAAGGTAAAATTCTGCCGTTAACCCATCTGGGCCGGGTGATTTATTCTTTTGGAAAGTACTGATAGCTTCCCTTAAGTTTTCTAAAGTTAAAGTTTCGTCTAATTTTTTGCTCTCATCATCACTTAAACGTTTTGTGTAGTGTAGAAATTTATCCTGTATGTTTTCGTTAGTTGGTTCTTTAGTGTATAATTTTGTGTAGTATTCAAAAAAGGCGTGTCTAATATTAATGTCTTCTGTCTGTTGTTTCCCATTCATATCAAATATTTCCTGAATCTGTCTACTGTGTTGTACATTTTGTTCAATCGCTAAATATTGTCTACTGGGAGTTTCTTGTGTAATAGTATTTAATTTTGACCTAAGGAGAGCTCCTTGGTATATGTGTTGTTTGTACAGGTCTAGTTGTTCTTCTAAAGAATGAATGTGTGGGTTAGATTTGTCTATCTGTTTTGTTAACCTTATTGCATCTTCTAATATATTTTGTTCCCTCTTAAAAGCCCTGTGTATTGTTGTTGCTAAAGTCTGTGTTCTGTCCCTTATTGTGTTTTTTAGCAGGTCCCAATATTCTGCAATGTTGTTATTGGGAATATCCTGTGTGTAACCCTGAATGAGTTGTGTTATTGTATCTGTGAAGAAGGTATTCGTTAGCAAGTTATTGTTGAATTTCCAATGCGGGGATCTCTTTAATTTTGTATATGTGTGTCCCGTACTTAGAACTGTGTATACTGCCTGGTGGTCTGTAAATTTAAGCGTATTTTTAATGTGATAAGTTTTGTGTATGTTGTAACTGTTTGTTGCGTATATTCTGTCCAGTCTTGAGGCCTGTCTAAAATATGGGTTTATCTTGTCATGAAATGTGAAAGCTTGTGTGTTCGGTTGTAGTTTTCTGTAAACGTCTACTAGGTCATGTTTGTCAAGAATGGGTTGTAAGTGTCGTATTGATTGGGGTATTTGCATTTTCTTTCTGTGATATACTGGGGCCAAGGAACTACTGTCTAAACTAGCCAAAACACAGTTGAAGTCTCCCCCTAACACTATTCTAGTTCCTTTGTAATGCTTATCTATAATGTCATACAGTCCGTCGTAGAATTTGGGTTGGTCAGTGTATAATGTGGGTGCGTATATATTAATGAGTGTGTGCATGTCATGTTTATTGTGTTTGCTTTGTATTTGAATTATGACAATTCTGCCACAATTGTCTGTTCTATAATGTACTGCTTCCCAATCCTCATTTATTTGGAGGATGGCAGTACCCCCATGGCAGGTGCCCCGGGCGAACCAACCATGCTTCAGTCCTAACCTAGTTACTATCTGGTCGGCATGATAACCAGAAGTAATCCCCGTTTGTTGCAAAAACAAAAAGTCGGGTTTCTCTTTTTTGATTAGTTTGATAACGTGCTCTAGCTTATTCCTCAAACCGTTGATATTGAGGGATATAACAACTAGGCTGCTTGACAAAGTGGTATCTGAGGGTTGGCCACTTGTTGCAAACTGTCTACATGGCAAAGTGGCAGAGTGGCCACTTGCCATATCTAAACTATTTGACAAAACGGGGGCTTGCGAACCGTCTGTCTTTTTTGGGTTACAAAGCTGAGCAGTGGTCTGAGGCTGGCTACTCGCTACAGGTGAGTTACTCAATAAAACGCTAGTTGGTAATTTATCATGTGTTTTAAAGACTAGTGGGCAAAGTGATAATCTGGTCATTTATTGCACATGGTTTGCACAGCATAGCGGTGCCCGTCGGCTGACCGCTTTCTGTCGTAACTAGGTCACTCGACACATTCATGTTTGCATTTCTTGACGAAGCGGTGCATAAAGGCTGACCTGCTAACCTAGTTACATGACTGCCTGACGGAATAGTGATCTGGGGCTGACTATCCGTTCTGCTATGATTATTTAGGCTAGACGCAGATGAAACCGCGTCGCCTAAACCTCCCACCTCCGTACGGGGGGGGGGGGGAGTTGTCTGCTTAAAAGAAACTGTGCTCATGTTTAAGTGTGTGTATTGTGAACAAAACTTATTATCAAAAAACTATTTACATTAACACAACTCTTAATAATACATTCTAACACCACTCCTAAACTATAGGTGTTGGCACACTTTACTATAAAAAAATACATTCTTATTTTTATTTTCATTATGGACAGTTGCACTTGGGTCCACTTGAGGGGGCACATCTTCCCACGCACTGGTAGTCTATCGTTCAAGCTTCTCACAGGCTCAAAGAGGAGGGTAGCTTCGGGGTGCAGTTCAGGCGTGCCTTCACATGCACCGTTCGTCATAGACCCTCTCACATGTCTCACCTGCTCGGAGCTTGAATCCTGACACATCACGCACTGGGCCCCAGTGCAGGGAAGAAAAGCTTGTACGGGCAGACTCATGCGTCGCTCACGTCGTTCAAAAAGGCTGGCCATCTATAAAGATGCTGGCTTGCGACATGATCGCCTCCATGTCCTCATCTTCCTCAGTTTCTGCCGCCCAATTTATACCAACTTGGGTGTTTGTTGGCACTTCTGGGAAACTAGATTCTGCCGGCGACCCTCCTGCTGGGCTGTTGGGTCGAGATGTGTTGCGTTCATCGACCACAGGTGTCGATGAAACCCATCTCGGGGATGGCTCTGGTGTAGTCTCCCTCAGTGGTGGTGATGGTGGCAGGTCGCTTTTGCTCGGGGAGCACTTCCTCGGCGACCTACTGTCACTGCGCTTGACTTCTTTCGTCTTCACAGGCTCTGTTGCCTGAAGCAGGAATCTCTTCCTGTTTATCTCTTTCTTCTCCCTCTTGTTGTTTACCACTTTTTCAAAGTCATCACCCTCACTGGCGTCTGGGCTATCTAGGGCGGGGGGCTCACTTGCCCTGTCTTGCTCTGCTAAAGTCTCCCTGCTTTGCTCTGCAGGCGTTCTGTCCACCACCACTTCCTCTTTCCTCACTTGTTTAGCCTGGGAGGCGGGTGTCCGCTTCTTCGGGCACTGGCTTACCCAGTGGTCGTCCCCCCCACAAATGGCACATTGGGTTTTCCTCCCAGGCAGGGACACCCATACCCTCTGGAATTTTTCTGTTGGGCCTTCCATTTTAAGATTAACAAAATGAGGCACCTGGTGTGCCGACGGCTTGAACAAAAAGTTCCATTTATCCTGGGCGGTTTTGACCCGTGACACTTCCGCATCTCTGTCCCCTGTTACCGCTGCAGCAATTCGTTGGGCCGCCTCTGCTTTCATAGTCGGGGGCATCCAATTAAGTGTCCCCTTGGATTTTTCCTTGTCTAAATGTTCGATGTAGACAGACATCTGTGGGTTTGTCCATTCAAATTTCTTGCCATGCAGGCCAGCGTAATGCTTCATCTGGGCAGCTGCTGTTAGCGTAGCGAACCACTTGAATGGGCCCGCAAACCTGTATAGCGTGGCGACGCCACTCGTACCAACACCAGCTGGTCCGGCCAGAATGCTGGCAATCAAAGAATATGAGGCTCTATTAGCCTGTGGCCCATTGACAGAGATCACTAGTGTTCCTGGTTTATGTAACTCACCTCCCTCCAGGTCTTTCTCCATGTTGAGTACAAAAATCGGCACAATTGGTGCGGGCATTTTTTTATTTTCTCTTCTTGGTTATAAAAACCAAATCGGAAACAAGAAACACAAGTTAGCCTAAGCTAAAGCCTAAGCTAACCACAAAAAAAGCACAAAAGTCCTGGAAAAAAAACACAACTGTCCAAGAGCGGCACTCCTTGCTTCCGCAAGGCTTCTCAAGCGCTGATTGTAAAACAAATTAAGAGTGAACTCTGTTCACGAAAAGTCGCCATGGCACGTGGAATGTCAATCAGCACGATTACTTCACCTGTTTTTTTCTATGGAAGTTTGAAAAAACAGATTAAAAATGTGAATTTATGTTCAGCAAACCAAATTGCTCGTGATCACCATGGTTGTCGGTGAGTTTTTTTTTTTTGCTTTACGTGCATAGAAGACTGTCAGAGGAAGATATTGCACAAATTTTTACTAAAAACTTCCTTCATTTAATCATTCTATGCGCTTATATAAAAGTGTATTGAAAATAATAGGGTGGCCCTTGACTTTTGACGAGTAGTATAGTTTATTCCTTCCGTGCTTCAAACCTTCCCAGGCCTTTTCTAAGCACCTCAATAACTCCTTGGAACTTTATTCCCTTCTGACTAATCCTGTCAGGTACATCTCTAATATTTCTGTTACAATCATATTTTATAATTCATGCTCATGAATCAATACTTAAATACATCTGCAGCCGCCAACATATACTTACATGTGAGAGCACATGAGTAAACTCATAAATGTCATTATATTCCAATCTCTTACTTGTCGTACGTATTCTTGAAGACAACGTATAAATCATTTGTTCAAAAGCCCAGTTTGGCTATCATGTTGATATTCTTCTCTGTCCCTTTTCTTTTATCTTGACTCTTACTTAGTCGATTGTTATCCACATTATAGCGGTTCATCTTGTCTTCGGAAACATTTCTTATTTCATACTTATTGTTCATGCATATTATGAGTGAAGAGCATAATTACTGTCAATACACAGAATCCTCACAAAATCACAATTCCTACTATCACTGCTAAATACTTGACTTATACTTTAATCACAGCATTATCTAATCTCCTGAATTGTTACTACTACTCAAGCTAGATGTATAAAACTTTAGAGAAAAACTTCTGTCACCCACAGAATTTAGACTTGAGAGATCGGCAGAACACATCTTACCGCTTCAGTTTCTCAAATGCCTTAAGTGTTCATATTAACCCTGCCAAAAGCATAAATAATGCTTGGGCAAGCCCTACGGTGACACAGATAGACACCTTCACATACCTAGGATGCATAGTAACACCAGACGGTGGGGCAAGCAAAGACATCAACAACAGAATGAACAAAGCAAGAACAGCCTTTTTTAAGCCTAAACAACATCTGGAAGTCCTCCCAATACAGCACAAGCACAAAATTAAGATTATATCAGAGCTGTGTGCTTTCTGTGCTTCTCTACGGTGCGGAAAGCTGGAGAGTTACAGAGAAGGAAATGTCGAAATTGCCCTCTTTTCACACAACATGCCTAAGAAAAATTCACCGAATCTTTTGGCCGAATACCATCACCAACCAAGATCTGCTTAGTCGGAGCAAGCAAGAGGACATGCACACCATCATAACTGGCAGACGCTGGAGCTGGGTTGGCCATGTCCTTAGAAGAGATCCCGATGCCATCACAAGAACAGCTATGCTATGGATCCCTGAAGGAAAAGGAAAGATCGGCCGACCAAAAACAACTTGGCAGAGGACTGTGGAGGCTGAGATGCAAAGAATGAACCAGAGTTGGGGCACTGTACGAAGGATGGCCACCGACCGAGCAAAGTGGAATCAATTTGTTGTTGCTCTACAAGACGCAACCAGGCGTGATGCGCACTGACTGCTTTGACGGTCGGCGGCTAAGGATCAAAGAAAGAAGATTCAGACTCGATTCTATAGCAAAACTAAACGTAAACTCCACTCAGAATCAGTGCCGCGGGCTGACCATCAGATACTGCAAAGGTATGTCTGAGGTAATTGTTCGGCACATTGAGCTTGACAGAAGACAGTGCGATAAAATTCTCTTAAGTGTGTACAAGTAATGTTCTCAGTAACAATTGTGCTTCGTGGCGTATCTGTTATTTAAAGGCTTTATTCATCAACAGTCGCCATCTCCAGATCGAAGATCGGCTGTAGTGGATCCTCCAACATCTTCAGTCTCTTCACCTGCTAGTGCACTCTCATAGAATATTTCCCACACCATCTTCATAAAAGTCTCCTGCCCGCTTTAGAACTAAGTTTGTTTGTTTTTTTTCCATTTCTTTCTGACGATTTTTCTGCTCGCCATCATAAATATGATATTCGCTATTTTCTTCTACCTTTGTTAGAAACATTTGCAGCTCTAAAGATACTAAGTATAACAAAATCTGGTTTACGAGCACACAACACGTAAAAACACACAAAAACAAATGAACACGGTGACAAAGATGCATAAGCGAAACAATGAAATAATTTTTGACAAAATACACAGAATGAAATAGCACAGAATCTTTATTATTTTCTTTTTAATGCACTACTATGAAACTATAATACAATCAAGATTTTTTTTTTAATGACACACCAAAAGCAAAACAGATAAATATATTAATTCATGTAATATTGTCTCGACTAACAAACAAAAACCCACAACTAAAAGCTAAGTCTACGCGTATTATACTTAATGTAGTAGTCATTTTTGCAAGTTCAGAGTATCCATTCACTAAATAGCTATCAATGAAGTTAGAATTAAACCACACAACGCGAGCTTTCTGTGCAAAATCTGAAAATATCCGAGGTAGAAGTTGTTTGATGTAGTTATTAATATACACCAAACTTTTGTGAAAATTAACCGTTAAAATAATATGTAGGGCCTACAACTTCGTCATTGTTAGAATAATGTGTGAAATACACACGGTGCTGAATGTTATGAATTGTGTATTCTGTGCTAGAAACATTTATACAGTTAGATTCTGTGTAGTAACATATATACAGTTAATTTTATACTAGAAAAAAAGATGTGCAGCTCAGTAAGCTGTCGGAACATGTGTACAGTTACGTCTATGTTAAGAACCTCACCGATGTTAAAAACGTGTGTTCAATGGCTTTATATGTAAAAATCGCGTGTACATCAAACCAAGTTAACTGTACACTGTTGCTAATGTTCTATTTTAAGTTTGTGAACATTAAACAATTCTAAATTTCTTAAAAAGTAAATAAACTTCTGTACAATTAATAGTTGGCTAAGCGGACCAGAACGCTTTTCTCTCTTGGCGTAATGACCAGTTTCCGGGATCGAAACTTGTTAGCATCACGCTCCAGTTTACCCAGCTGTAAATAGGTACTCAACTGTGCTCTTGCGTTAGGGAAGGCTGCGGTAGAGATTGAGGGAACTGGTCGTCCCGCCACTTGAAGCTGGATCTAGTATTAATGAAGTTTCAATACACTACACTCCTCTATGGAAGTATCGGATGTGGGACTAGCTTTTTACTTATCCTTGCCCGATTATTTTCTTTTAAGAACTTTGATATCGGAAGATTATTGTCAAACGAGTACCTGAAGCCGTATGGGTCAGTACGAATACCATCCGACCTACGATGGATGCTCTGACATGGAAGATGTGCGTGAGGCTTACAAATTCGCACATTTAATTTAAAGGTCTGATCGTGAAGATGTGCGTGAGGCCTACAAATTCCCACATTACAGGCTTAACATACCAATTACCAATCTAAAATAAATCTTTAAATGTCATCCATCGTTATCCCTAGAAACTGCTGAAAGGCATATCATATCCTAATGTTCCAACCAAAGAATCCCTACTGTCATTGAGGAACCTGTTAAAAGTCTTGGCAGGGTGTACGATGCCTCATTAAAAGACTCAAAGGCAGTGCAACAGACAATAGAAATGGCAGACAGAGGGCTACAGATCATAGACCAAAGCAGACTCCTGGGGAAGTTCAAACTGTGGTGCCTCCAGTTCATGTTGATACCAAAGTTGCTGTGGCCACTGCTTATATATGAAATAAGCACAAGTACAGTGGAAGCCATAGAGCAGAAGGTCAACAAGTTCATGAGAAAATGGCTAGGAGTACCACCAGGTCTGTCAGATGTAGCACTGTACTGCAAAAAGTCAAAACTTCTGCTTCCTTTCAAGTCAGTTGTTGAAGAGTACAAAGTTGGAAAGGCAAGGCTTGCAATGATGCTACGCGAGTCAGCTGATGACGTGGTTAAGTCTATTCAGCCCACACTGAAAACGGGAAGGAAGTGGAAAGTGGAAGAAGCTGTTGATGCTGCCCAAGAGTCACTCAAACTGAGGGAGGTAATCGGATACACACAAACGAATAGACGGGGATTTGGTCATGGAGACATCCGCTGGTGGTCCAAGGCATCAAGCAGGGAGCGCAGAGACATGGTAGTTCAGGAGATACGAGAAGCTGAGAATGATAAGAGGTTGCAAAAAGCAGTGCAGCAGGTCCAACAAGGCCAATGGACTACATGGGAAGGAGCCCTGCAGAGGTCCTTGACATGGAATGATATATGGCATATGGCACCTCTTAGGCTCAGCTTCGTTGTCAGATCACTGTATGACCTGCTGCCATCGGCCACCAACCGTGAAATTCGGATTCTTTTGCCAGGGGAGGCAGACACACGTGCTCTTTAAGGTGTCATTTACTTGGCGCCATAACTGCTAAATAGCTTGCTGCTCTTGAAGGCGAATCTGCCAGAGATTCCTTCAGCACACCCCAAACCGAATAAAGAACTGCTATGTGCAAATGATTATTACCCACAAGGGGCTCAGAGAGTTCAATCGCGGAGACGGCACTTTCTTGTCCTACTCCATTTGCGTTCTTCTCGCCAAGTATGTGATCTTTCCACTGGCACTTGTCTGTGAAACTGCCGAAAAGGCATCAGGCTGTGTTACACGTTGGTGCTGTTATCATAGTGAACCATGGAATAATTTTGTCTTCTCATTGTTCACTTTCCAACATATTTGCCGTCCACGGCCTGGCGGAGTTGTTGGATTTAAAGTTGCACCATAAGTGAAATGTGGTTCTCCACCCTTCTGTTCTAAGCAAGTTCATACTGCCTACACAACAATATCACAATTTGCCTCCACGGCTGGCGGAGTTGTGGAATTTAAAGTTTATTATATACTTGTCAATTCTGTATCGATTGTAAAGAAAATATAATGGATACCTTTTTTATTGTTGTTTCTGTCCTGCCTGCGCCCACGTATTTCATGAAACATATCACAATGTATTCTTCCCATTATATTTCGAGTTTCACGCTCTTAAAAAAGAATTGGAAAGAGCGTAAAATTAATACAGTCCTACTCCAGCGTCTTCTCGCCTTGTGGTAGCAGTACCATGTCCACCCTTCTGTTCTAAGCAAGTTCATACTGCCTACACAACAATATATTTTATTATATACAATTTGAGGATACATCTGTCAAAATAAAAAAAAAAAACGCTCTTAAAAAAGAATTGGAAAGAGCGAAATAATACAGTATGGTAGCAGTAAAGTTTGAGGATACATCTGTAAAAAAAAAAAAGAGAGAGGGACATATGTGGGGGGGGGGGGGTGGGGTGTGGGGGGGGGGGGGGGGGGGTGGGGGGGCGGGGGGGGGGGGGGGGGGGGGGGGGGGGGGGGGGAAATGATAAGGGAATATGTGACAGTGAGGTTTGTTACCTCGGCATTGTACGTGCCAGTGAGATAGGTCATACATTTTTAGTAGACCAATCAAAGTCATTGACGGTGACAAGGGCCCACAACACCTGTCGGGCTAAGAAGTAGTTAACATTATCATTAGGGCAGTTCCATCTAGACGACCTCGAGGAAGGTTGTGTTTCTACGTGTGAGCTGAAGAGAAGCCATGTTTGAGCTGTCTCATTCTCGTAGAGCCACTAAGACCAGTTCTAAGTTGAATTTTCTTGAAGTGTTTTCAGAAAAGGAGTATATTGTGTGTAAAGTTAAATGATATCGTGTTATTCAAGATAGAATATAAGCGGCAGCTATACTTATTCTGTACTGGGAGGATAGACTCTGTATATAGTAAGAACACATGTAAGTAAAAGTCTCGAATCGAATTTTGTCCCCAGATAATATTATTCTGTACTAGGAAGGAAACAAAGAAACAACTACAGAGGTATTGAAGTCTTATCATCGGAAGAGATTAGCATCTTTAAAAATATTGAAGGTAAAAGGTGCAACCACATGAACTGAAAGGTTGTGGAAGAAGGTCAAAGTGACCTAGATAGTGAGTTGCACGAGATGTGTGAATAACTCATACGGTTGTGGAGAAGGAAAAGAAAAATATGGGTAAACTACATTCACGACAAGGAATAATTGACTTGAATTTCATCTCAAATTGTTTATTTTTGAATTCCTGTAAATAAACCTTGTTTATACTATCAGTCGAGTTATGATAGCAGATTTTTGCACTGAATGAATAGTTACCAGAACATTAGTAAGTACTACCACTATAGCAACTTCACAACATCATTCGAGAGACGAACGAACCTACAGCAGCTCCACAAGAATCTACAACTCTAGCGGGAAGCTAGTACCTTAATAACTTGTTGGATATAATAACACTTGATGGACATATAAACAACAGAACATATAAATTTAATCACAGTGAAGAACACTGTCCCATATAATATAATTGGAACCATAACTCAGACTGTCACAAATGCAAAGAGAATAATGGAATCATGTTATCAATGGGCTAAGCATTAAAAGGAAGCAAGATCTCTATGGCACATAAGAAAAAGAATAAGAAATAGAAAATTTAAAAAAAACACGAGTGAACAAATGAAAGGAAGAACGTGATAAAGAAGGAGATAAAATGAGTTATGTTCAAGAAATTTACATTTTTTTAATAGATACCAGTAAGGTGACACACATTACTTACAAACTATACAAGATATGATAATCATTCGAATGAGAACTCCCTGGAGGAAACAAATAGTTCTGGTATATAACTCTTTGGCTGAATGTTTTATCAACTGTCTTTCATTATTCAGGAGGTTAACTCGATAATTACCCAGTCTTTTATTAGATCATTGGACATTGCCATCATGGGTACATACACTTTCGCCATGAGCATGCATCTTCGTCAGTGCTGGACTCTCTAGATGAAGAATCGTTATGGTTGGATTGCCTAGATGAATTATTATCGCTGGATTGTTGGGAAGAATTGCCATTGCTTGTTTGCCTAGAAGAGTTGGCATTGCTTTCATTGCTTGATTGCCTGGAAGAAATGTCATTGCTTGATTGACTGGAAGAAATGTCATTGCTTGATTGACTGGAAGAAACGATGTCATTGCTTGATTGCCTGGAAGAGTCGATATCATTGTTTGATTGCCTGGAAGAGTCGATATCATTGTTTGATTGCCTGGAAGAGTCGATATCATTGTTTGATTGCCAGAAAAAATCGATGCTGTTGCTTTATTGCCTGGAGGAATAGATGTCGTTGCTTGATTGACAGGAAGAAATGCCATTGCTTGATTGCATTGTACAACAATTGTCAATGCTTGATTGCCTGGAAGAATTATTGTCATGGCTGGATTGTCTTGAGGAAATGTTGAACTTTTTATAATGATGAAAATGTTGACTAAGATCATAAATATATCTGTCCTCTGAACTATCTTCAGTATCGAAGAGGCGTCTTCTAACTCGCCATCTCGTGGACACTGGTGCCTGGAAACTGGAAGACAGCGAGTTAATGGTAAAAGTGGTGCTGGACATTGAATTAAGCCCTTCTTTTTTGAGACATCACTACCTGGTTATTATTTTCATCAGCATAATCATCAAATGACAGCCACCTTCTGACGTATAGATTAGCATTCATCACTTTTTGACGGAATGGACGCCTTCTTTGTCTCCGGGGGGCAACGTAATTCTCTGGAACAAGTCTTGGCTGATCATATTCCGCCTCTGAATCTTCTTCTGCAGGAGGGGCACTTTCATTGCACGTGATTATGATGTTTCTTAGATATTGTGGTAGATTCAATGCGCCCGAATCCGAAACAAATAAATTTGATTTTGAAAACACGTATGAATTTTCAGCTGCATTTCTCATATATTCACCAATAATATCATCGTCATCTTCGTCAGAGCTGTTCTCCGAAATGCTGGAATCGTCACAGCTGTCATCTTCATTGCCGAATTCTTCGTCCCAGCTGTCATGTGCATCGTTGAAATCTTCGTCCCAGCTGTCATTTGCATTGTTGAAATCTTCATCGCTGCTGTCACTTGCACTACTGAAGTCTACGTCCCAACTGTCATGGGCATTGTTGTAATCTTCGCCATTACCGACATTATCATCATCGCTGTGACAGCTGCTATTGTCAATACTGGTTGAAGAATAATGTTCATTTACCAAGTGTATAAACATCTGTGGTACGCACAACAGAGTTTCTGGTGATATTCTCATCCGACTCAGTTCCTCTTCAACTTTCTCATTCTGATGACATAATCTGCTCAGGTAGAGAATCCCTGGAAGAAAATCTTGCTACTTGATAGGGTATTTCATTGCCATCAGCGTCAACAACTGCGTCCTCATTGGGACCGAACAGGTTTCTTCGACACTTCGGTATGGACCTGACATTGGTCATGCTTTGAGTGTGCTCAAGAGTGACCTGTTCTGGATAAGGTTTGGGCGATTCAACCAAGATTGTATCCTTGTAAAATATTTTCTTATGGCTTCGATCTATAGTAAGAAGTAAACGCTCCTTCTCGGGGCCAGGTACTGTTGTCGGTGTGATGGTGCTGTCAGGTGTGACATTGCTGTTGCTGATATCATTATCACCTGAGGTGTTGTTACTGCCTGGGGTATTGCTGTTACATGTACCATCGATTTTGATGTCATTAGACGCAAGATTCGAAATTTCCTGAGAACTAGATTTTTCCGATGGGATTTTCCTGCAATAGAAAAGAGTTATACATACATTACAAACAAGAAACAGAATATTAAGAATCACAGTTGTATATGTGTGGTATAAATATACGCATACATGCATACTGGTAAAAAAACGCACAGAAAAACAGACTGGTAGCTAGACATAGATTAAGTTTAATAGACAGATGTCTGCGCGAGCTACAGTATGTTTTCATCAATATACGAAGTTTTATTGTATGCCGCAATTGTTGGAAGTTATGCCCAACCAGACAACTTGGTTAATTTTACTGTGTAGCAGTGTTGTTAGGCTATTTCTATAGAAGGTGCTTGCAACCATGTGCTGAAGACTTATGGTTCTAATTATTGCTTGTTAATCCATCTTTATTCATCAATTTCCATTCCCCTCCTTATGGAGCAAAGAGCCACCACTGTAACTGGTTTCCTTACAGGAGGCCAGCATCCGGCATTCACGTGCTCTTATGGTGGTTTCTGTAGCAATTTGTTTAACATGATGAGGTTGCCATCCTCATGTACAACCTCATATTAGTAGCAATCCATTGTATGTAAACCACTAGGCTGGCGACTATTTTATCTAGTAGTTACTTTTAACCATGTGCTATAGACAATTTCTGTAAAGGTTTGTATAAGCCTGCACTGAAGTCTAGAGCGTCCGATTGGCAGAGTGGTTAGAGCGATGTTCTCTCGCGGCAACGGTGCCAGTTCGACTCACGTTATCAACACGCTCCAGTCTGCCCATCGGTAAATGGATACCTAACTTTGCTCTTTGGTTAGGGAAGGAGAAGGCAATGAGGAAGGAAACTAGTCACCCCATCTCTCGATGCTGGATCTAGTATAGTGAAGTCTATCGCCTGCTTCTACGGCAGTATCTGCGATGGGACCACAGTTACGAGTACCTTTACTGAAAACTAATTCTCTAATATCTGTTTGAAAGTGCCAAACGCAAGAGTTTTACATTTTTCTAATAGATACCAGTAAGATGACACACATTACTTACCATGTATACAAGATATGACAATCATTCGAGTGAGAACTCCCTGGAGGAAACAAATAGTTCTGGTATATAACTCTTTGGCTGAATGTTTTATCAACTGTCTTTCATTATTCAGGAGGTTAACTCGATAATTACCCAGTCTTTTATTAGATCATTGGACATTGCCATCATAGGTACATACACTTTCACCGTGAGCATGCATCTTCGTCAGTGCTGGACTCTCTAGATGAAGAATCGTTATGGTTGGATTGCCTAGATCAGTGTTTCCCAAACTTTTTTGGGTCACCGCCCCCTTGGCTCCCAGGGCATGACCCCAGCGCCCCCCTGCATTTTCACACATTACATAAAAAAATGTAAAGAGTGAAAAATAAGTGCAACTGTTAATACAGTAAAACTAATTGCTCAGTTTATTGCATTGTAATATAAAGCTACAGATACGCTTATTTATTAACTTAATTTTAAAAGAAAAAGTTAATTACTTAATGCTGTAAAACAAACAGCAGTATGCGAAAGTAAATTAGTAACAAACTTACTTCATTTTTAACTTCAGTGAGATGGATATGCCTGGTGTAGTGATATCAGCTTCTCAACATCAGGCTGAAAGTTACTTAGAAGGAGTCTCAGATCCCCACGTTCAGTAATCTACAGTCTGTTTCTCTGCTTAGAAAGAAGTTGTACAACCGCGCTGAAACCACGCTCTACTAAATACGATGTTGGAAAGGCAATACAGAACATCTTAACCTTTCCCCACACTGCAGGGTAGCATTCAGAGATTTCTTTCTGCAACCAAAAGTCTTGATATGATTTCTTGAACATTGGCTTAAGCTCAACGTCATTTTGTAGCGATATCAGTTCCTCTTCCACCCTTCCTAGTTCCTCACTGCATGTGTCCAGGAATGGATTTATTATCCAGTCTGGAATCAGTCTGGGATCAAAAGAAGACCCTGAAACCTCTGAGACATGTCTTTATGCAGCATATCTAGATGTGCACAATATACTTGAAGATTACCCTCTGGTATTTTGTCTTTCTCTTCCAACTCTAAGAGGCTGGGAAATTAGATTAACTCGTGACGGCCAATATTAGGTTTGAATAGTGTTAATTTGGCCAGAAACGTGGAGACGACAGATTTGACTTTTATAAGATTAATATCATTTCCTTGCAGTTGTAGATTTATTTCGTTAAACTTTGTGAATAAATCTGACAAATATGCAATGTCTTACCTGATATTCGTTAGGTCTGTACTGAGCGAAGCATGCGAGTCTTTGAAGAATTATACAACAATTTCAAAAAAGAACTTAAAAGCGTCTCAGACAATTTCTTTTTGAGAGCCACCTGACTTCTGTGTGCATCAGCAAACGTTCAAACTGTTCATCATTCTCAGTACAAAGCTCTCGAAATAGTCGAGAATTGAGAGCATGGGACTTAATTTTGTTAATCGCTGTGATACCAGTATTTAATGATTTGTGAAGCCGATCACTTAGATTTTTTGCGACAAGATGTTGTCTGTGAATTACACAGTGTATTGTAAATATACCAGGTACAGCTTCTTTTAAGAAAGCGATAAACCCGCGGTAACAACCTATCATTGATGGTGCCCTATCTGTTGCACAAGCAAGAATGTTAGTAAGCGGGATGTCCTTCTCTTTGAAAAATTTCTCTACTACACGAAATATTGACTCTCCTTTTGTATCAGTTACTAGTTGCTTAGCAAATACCAACTCTTGAACCAAGCTTTCATCTTTTACGAAGCGAACATAGGCAAGAAGCAAAGATTCGTTGCTAGGCAAAGTTGACTCATCCAACTGCAATGCAAATTCTGTTGTCCTAAGTATGTTGCACAATGTATTTTCAACTTTCTCAGCCATTTCTTCTATTCTTCTTTGAACAGAGGTATTGCTGAGCGGAATTGCTATAATTATTTGTTCAGGTGACTTTTGCATAACTGTACCAACAAACTCCCTTATAGCTGGCAAAATCAAATTTTCTGCGATTGTATGAGACTTTCCAGATTTAGCTATCAGCAATGAAATTTTGTATGAAGCTCGCAAACCATCACAGCTTTGTTGTGAAGTGTTGACAAACATGTCACGGACTGTTTTACGTTTCTGAAAGTTTTCACGAAGTGACTGAAAATATACTACTGGACAAAAGTTAAGGGCCACCAAGAAAAACTCTTCTGAAACAAGAAAAACACATTTCTGTGTGCACTAGGTTAATTGTTTTTAAATTTCCAAAAACTGGGTCACTTTAACACGCACGTGAAAATTGCCATCGTTTCTGCAAAAAAAAAAAAAAAAAACTCGTGGTTTTTGCAACATGCACTTACTAGTTCAAAAGGTGAAAAAGTGAGTTGAATTTCTTTTTGTTAGTAAGTCACACATTATTAAAAAACACCTTGACTGATCTTTTCCACGGATGAATCAACTTTATTTTGTAATAAATTGTTTACACCTGGTTGCATTTAATTGGTCCATAGAGGTAGTATATGTCAAACTTTTATCTGTTTTATCTGGGTGAATTTTTTTCAAATGTTCAAGTAGTCTGCAAGGTTTCATCGCCTCATTTGAAAAGGCCCTCTCACATAATAGACACATTGGCAGTTGGTTATTTAGTGCTGGAATAAATTCATATTTCAGATATTCCACGCTGTATTGTCTGCACTTCTTTTTGGTTTGTTCTGCTTTTGCCATATTTGTTCTGAATTCTAGAGCAAAGAATTGATTTTACAATTTTGCAGATAGAAAAATGTTCGTCGAGTAAACAACAAAAGCTGATTTAAAAGTGGCTTTACAAAAATGTTAACACAGATGGTGTTACCAGTTTACTCGTCTATTTTATAAAGTTTCTTAACCATAGCCATAAATAAATGAGAAAAATACAACAATCAGAAAAAACAAACACAATTAGCAACAGCCACACCAACACTGAAGTAACCCAATAATCATTTCATAAAGTATAATAATAGTTATATAATATGAACAAAATATAAAATAACGCACTATATTGACAGGTCTTCAGATTTAAAAATTGAGAGACAGTAACCTAACTACAAAGTGTGGAGATCCCGGTAACAAATTAAAAGGATGTAATATAATGGATTGAACAGAAATATTCAATATACGGCAAATCTGTATTAAAATGTATCTGCTTAATTAATAATTAATGTTAGTAAAACTGGTGCTAGCTCTGTGCAAACAAACAAAAAATTTAAGTAAGAAAACTTACCTTATCGACTGGATGAAATTGTTTGATACCCGGTACACTCTTATTTGAAACCACTGTTTACAAAAGAAAAGCTGAGAAAGTTTGTTGGTTTTGCTCATAGCCAGCGCAAAGTTGAAATAGACGGGAAAAACGTACATCGCGCCAGTCGATTTATGAAAAGTCTGCATGTAATGTAGGAAAGCCGGTTCAGAGGATCAAAGACTGATTTATAATGCCAAGTACCTTTAAAATAAATTCCGCAACAAAGCAAAGTTGGTACTTTCTGAATCACCAGCAGGTATCTAATTTCGTCCATGCCATCGGCACGGATCATTTCTCTTCCTTCAGGAGTGAACGAATGGACAATAGGTGTTTGGTTAACCCCCTTTCCTAGCAGTTCCCGATTACCGTTTATGGTCAGCGATAGTTACCTGGGCTCAGAATGACACGCATGGACGAAACTATGCCTTGCTTAATGATCCTAGTAATACAACCATCCACATCGTCCCCGCTTCACTGATGCTGTCTCTCAAATCCACAATTCCTTTCTCCCCCGCACGTACTGAATTTAGCTTGTCAAATCCTGAACCCCCCTTACTACTAAACGCCCACTGTTTACTACTGAACGCCCCCCTCTGGCCCATTTTTTCCGTATCGCCCCCTTGGACCCTTCCAAAGCCCCCAGGGGGGCGGTACCGCCCACTTTGGGAACCACTGACACTGGCCTAGATGAATTATTATCGCTGGATTGTCGGGAAGAATTGCCATTGCTTGTTTGCCTAGAACAGTTGGCATTGCTTTCATTGCTTGATTGCCTGGAAGAAATGTCATTGCTTGATTGACTGGAAGAAATGTCATTGCTTGATTGACTGGAAGAAATGTCATTTCTTGGTTGACTGGAAGAACCGATGTCATTGCTTGATTGCCTGGAAGAGTCGATATCATTGTTTGATTGCCTGGAAGAGTCGATATCATTGTTTGATTGCCTGGAAGAGTTGATATCATTGTTTGATTGCCTGGAAAAATCGATGCTGTTGCTTGATTGCCTGGAAAAATAGATGTCGTTGCTTGATTGACAGGAAGAAATGTCATTGCTTGATTGCATTGTACAACAATTGTCAATGCTTGATTGCCTGGAAGATTTATTGTCATGGCTGGATTGTCTTGGGGAAATGTTGAACTTTTTATAATGATGAAAATGTTGACTAAGATCATAAATATATCTGTCTTTTGAACTATCTTCAGTATCAAAGAGGCGTCTTCTAACTCGCCATCTCGTGGACACTGGTGCCTGGAAACTGGAAGACAGCGAGTTAATGTTAAAAGTGGCGCTGGACATTGAATTAAGCCCTTCTTGTTCAGACATCACTCCCTGGTTATTATTTTCATCAGCATAATCATTGAATGACAGCCGCCTTCTGACGTATAGATTAGCATTCATCACTCTTTGACGGAATGGACGCCTTCTTTGTCTCCGGGGGGCAACGTAATTCTCAGGAAGAATTCTTGGCTGATCATATTCCGCCTCTGAATCTTCTTCTGCAGGAGGGGCACTTTCATTGCACGTGTCTATGATGTTTCTTAGATATTGTGGTAGATTCGATGCGCCCGAATCCGAAACAAATAGATTTGATTTTGAAAACACGTATGAATTTTCAGCTGCATTTCTCATATATTCACTAATAATATCATCGTCATCTTCGTCAGAGCTGTTCTCCGAACTGCTGGAATCGTCACAGCTGTCATCTTCATTGCCGAAATCTTTGTCCCAGCTGTCATGTGCATCGTTGAAATCTTCGTCCCAGCTGTCATTTGCATTGTTGAAATCTTCATCGCTGCTGTCACTTGCACTATTGAAGTCTACGTCCCAACTGTCATGGGCATTGTTGTAATCTTCGCCATTACCGACATTATCATCATCGCTGTGACAGCTGCTATTGTCAATACTGGTTGAAGAATAATGTTCATTTACCAAGTGCATAAACATCTGCGGTACGCACAACAGAGGTTCTGATGATATTCTCATCCGACTCAGTTCCTCTTCAATTTTCTCTTGTTCTGATGAGTTAATCTGCTCAGGTAGAGAATCCCTGGAAGAAAATCTTGCTACTTGACAGGGTATTTCATTGCCACCAGCATCAACAACTGCGTCC
The DNA here is from genome assembly GCA_024509875.1 of Oreohelix idahoensis. NCBI lineage: Eukaryota > Metazoa > Mollusca > Gastropoda > Stylommatophora > Oreohelicidae > Oreohelix > Oreohelix idahoensis. The sequence continues at coordinate 65,037 of JAMPIV010011634.1, forward strand.
TCATTGGGACCGAAAAGGTTTCTTCGACACTTCGGTACGGACCTGACATTGGTCATGCTTTGAGTGTGCCCAAGAGTGACCTGTTCTGGATGAGGTTTGTCCTATTCAACCAAGATTGTATCCTTGTAAAATAATTTCTTATGGCTTCGATTTACGGTAAGAAGTATACGCTCCTTCTCTGGGCCATGTACTGTTGTCGGTGTGATGGTGCCGTCAGGTGTGACATTGCTGTTGCTGATATCATTATCACCTGATGTGTTGTTAATGCCTGGGGTATTGCTGTTACATGTACCATCGATTTTGATGTCATTAGACGCAAGATTCGAAATTTCCTGAGAACTGGATTTTTCCGATGGGATTTTCCTGCAATAGAAAAGAGTTATACATACATTACAAACAAGAAACAGAATATTAAGAATCACAGTTGTATATGTGTGGTATAAATATACGCATACATGCATACTGGTTAAAAAAAACGCACAGAAAAACAGACTGGTAGCTAGACATAGATTAAGTTTAATAGACAGATGTTTGCGCGAGCTACAGTATGTTTTCATCAATATACGAAGTTTTATTGTATGCCGCAATTGTTGGAAGTTATGCCCAACCAGACAACTTGGTTATTTTTACTGTGTAGCAGTGTTGTTAGGCTATTTCTATAGAAGGTGCTTGCAACCATGTGCTGAAGACTTATGGTTCTAATTAATGCTTGTTAATCCGTCTTTATTCATCAATTTCCATTCCCCTCCTTATGGAGCAAAGAGCCACCACTGTAACTGGTTTCCTTACAGGAGGCCAGCATCCGGCATTCACGTGCTCTTATGGTGGTTTCTGTAGCAATTTGTTTAACATGATGAGGTTGCCATCCTCATGTACAACCTCATATTAGTAGCAATCCATTGTATGTAAACCACTAGGCTGGCGACTATTTTATCTAGTAGTTACTTTTAACCATGTGCTATAGACAATTTCTGTAAAGGTTTTTATAAGCCTGCACTGAAGTCTAGAGCGTCCGATTGGCAGAGTGGTTAGAGCGCTGTTCTCTCGCGGCAACGGTGCCAGTTCGACTCACGTTATCAACACGCTCCAGTCTACCCATCGGTAAATGGATACCTAACTTTGCTCTTTGGTTAGGGAAGGAGAAGGCAATGAGGAAGGAAACTAGTCACCCCATCTCTCGACGCTGGATCTAGTATAGTGAAGTCTATCACCTGCTTCTACGGCAGTATCTGCGATGGGACCACAGTTACGAGTACCTTTACTGAAAACTAATTCTCTAATATCTGTTTGAAAGTGCCAAACGCAAGAGTTTTACATTTTTCTAATAGATACCAGTAAGATGACACACATTACTTACCAAGTATACAAGATATGACAATCATTCGAGTGAGAACTCCCTGGAGGAAACAAATAGTTCTGGTATATAACTCTTTGGCTGAATGTTTTATCAACTGTCTTTCATTATTCAGGAGGTTAACTCGATAATTACCCAGTCTTTTATTAGATCATTGGACATTGCCATCATAGGTACATACACTTTCACCGTGAGCATGCATCTTCGTCAGTGCTGGACTCTCTAGATGAAGAATCGTTATGGTTGGATTGCCTAGATGAATTATTATCGCTGGATTGTCGGGAAGAATTGCCATTGCTTGTTTGCCTAGAACAGTTGGCATTGCTTTCATTGCTTGATTGCCTGGAAGAAATGTCATTGCTTGATTGACTGGAAGAAATGTCATTGCTTGATTGACTGGAAGAAATGTCATTTCTTGGTTGACTGGAAGAACCGATGTCATTGCTTGATTGCCTGGAAGAGTCGATATCATTGTTTGATTGCCTGGAAGAGTCGATATCATTGTTTGATTGCCTAGAAGAGTCGATATAATTGTTTGATTGCCTGGAAAAATCGATGCCGTTGCTTGATTGCCTGAAAGAATAGATGTCATTGCTTGATTGACAGGAAGAAATGTCATTGCTTGATTGCATTGTACAACAATTGTCAATGCTTGATTGCCTGGAAGAATTATTGTCATGGCTGGATTGTCTTGAGGAAATGTTGAACTTTTTATAATGATGAAAATGTTGACTAAGATCATAAATATATCTGTCCTCTGAACTATCTTCAGTATCGAAGAGGCGTCTTCTAACTCGCCATCTCGTGGACACTGGTGCCTGGAAACTGGAAGACAGCGAGTTAATGTTAAAAGTGGCGCTGGACATTGAATTAAGCCCTTCTTGTTCAGACATCACTCCCTGGTTATTATTTTCATCAGCATAATCATCGAATGACAGCCGCCTTCTGACGTATAGATTAGCATTCATCACTCTTTAACGGAATGGACGCCTTCTTTGTCTCCGGGGGGCAACGTAATTCTCAGGAAGAAGTCTTGGCTAATCATATTCCGCCTCTGAATCTTCTTCTGCAGGAGGGGCACTTTCATTGCACGTGTCTATGATGTTTCTTAGATATTGTGGTTGATTCGATGCGCCCGAATCCAAAACAAATAGATTTGATTTTGAAAACACGGATGAATTTTCAGCTGCATTTCTCATATATTCACCAATAATATCATCGTCATCTTCGTCAGAGCTGTTCTCCGAACTGCTGGAATCGTCACAGCTGTCATCTTCATTGCCGAAATCTTTGTCCCAGCTGTCATGTGCATCGTTGAAATCTTCGTCCCAGCTGTCATTTGCATTGTTGAAATCTTCATCGCTGCTGTCACTTGCACTATTGAAGTCTACGTCCCAACTGTCATGGGCATTGTTGTAATCTTCGCCATTACCGACATTATCATCATCGCTGTGACAGCTGCTATTGTCAATACTGGTTGAAGAATAATGTTCATTTACCAAGTGCATAAACATCTGCGGTACGCACAACAGAGGTTCTGATGATATTCTCATCCGACTCAGTTCCTCTTCAATTTTCTCTTGTTCTGATGAGTTAATCTGCTCAGGTAGAGAATCCCTGGAAGAAAATCTTGCTACTTGACAGGGTATTTCATTGCCACCAGCATCAACAACTGCGTCCTCATTGGGACCGAAAAGGTTTCTTCGACACTTCGGTACGGACCTGACATTGGTCATGCTTTGAGTGTGCCCAAGAGTGACCTGTTCTGGATGAGGTTTGTCCTATTCAACCAAGATTGTATCCTTGTAAAATAATTTCTTATGGCTTCGATTTACGGTAAGAAGTATACGCTCCTTCTCTGGGCCATGTACTGTTGTCGGTGTGATGGTGCCGTCAGGTGTGACATTGCTGTTGCTGATATCATTATCACCTGATGTGTTGTTAATGCCTGGGGTATTGCTGTTACATGTACCATCGATTTTGATGTCATTAGACGCAAGATTCGAAATTTCCTGAGAACTGGATTTTTCCGATGGGATTTTCCTGCAATAGAAAAGAGTTATACATACATTACAAACAAGAAACAGAATATTAAGAATCACAGTTGTATATGTGTGGTATAAATATACGCATACATGCATACTGGTTAAAAAAACGCACAGAAAAACAGACTGGTAGCTAGACATAGATTAAGTTTAATAGACAGATGTTTGCGCGAGCTACAGTATGTTTTCATCAATATACGAAGTTTTATTGTATGCCGCAATTGTTGGAAGTTATGCCCAACCAGACAACTTGGTTATTTTTACTGTGTAGCAGTGTTGTTAGGCTATTTCTATAGAAGGTGCTTGCAACCATGTGCTGAAGACTTATGGTTCTAATTAATGCTTGTTAATCCGTCTTTATTCATCAATTTCCATTCCCCTCCTTATGGAGCAAAGAGCCACCACTGTAACTGGTTTCCTTACAGGAGGCCAGCATCCGGCATTCACGTGCTCTTATGGTGGTTTCTGTAGCAATTTGTTTAACATGATGAGGTTGCCATCCTCATGTACAACCTCATATTAGTAGCAATCCATTGTATGTAAACCACTAGGCTGGCGACTATTTTATCTAGTAGTTACTTTTAACCATGTGCTATAGACAATTTCTGTAAAGGTTTTTATAAGCCTGCACTGAAGTCTAGAGCGTCCGATTGGCAGAGTGGTTAGAGCGCTGTTCTCTCGCGGCAACGGTGCCAGTTCGACTCCCGTTATCAACACGCTCCAGTCTACCCATCGGTAAATGGATACCTAACTTTGCTCTTTGGTTAGGGAAGGAGAAGGCATTGAGGAAGGAAACTAGTCACCCCATCTCTCGATGCTGGATCTAGTATAGTGAAGTCTATCGCACAAAAACGTATGGCTAATGTAGACATTCGAGGATGTTGCAGACAATTAAATTTGGGGATATTATAGATTGCATAAATATAGGCCTGTGGATGCCGGACGAGTCTTGTCTTTCTATTATATCAATAACAATGTACACAATTTGATATGGGGAGGAGGGAGGGGGGAATTAACATCGAGAAATGTTTGTGTGAGCTGATTTGAGATGACCCAATGATATGTTTAGTTGTTATTGCTGACACTATTGCAATAAACAAAAGACAAGGCAAAACAAACATCACATAATACATAACAGTGACTTAAATGTAAACATTACCAATTGTGAAATTACATATTAGAATATTTCCTTTCATACAGGCTACATAGATGGAGAACGAAATAATTAAACACACAGAGAAGTGAACTGGTGACTGACATGACAATTATAATGAAGTCATGGATGGACTTTGAACGGACGACAAATGACAGGATGACTTGGCTTGACATTGGTGAAAGTCTATGCTCATCAGGGTAATGAATGAATGAATTAGTTAATTATTTAATTTTTCAATTTATCTGCCTATTTACATGATGACTTATTTATCTCAGATGCGACTAATATTAGTTTGTGCATGGAGGCTGTCAATCTCATCGTGTAACACTTATTGCTACAGACACAGCCAGTGACAAAGCATAGGGGCCTATAAATGCTTTGATACAGGCTCCCTGTTAGGGGACCAGCTGCAATTGTGGCTCCCTGCTCCAGAAGGAGCGAAAGAGAAAATTATGACATCTAACTTGTGAAAACATTGTCTACTTGTGATATCTAACGAACGTAAAGAGTAGCCTATCTACTTGTGATATTTAACGAATGTGAACATTGTCTACTTGTGAAATTCAATAAATGTAAAGAGTGCCTACTTGTTATATCTAACGAATGTAAACATGTCTACTTGCCTTGAAGATAATGACAATTAACATAAACACACAAAGTAGGCCTACTTACTCATCAATTCTGTTGTCATCTGTTGTTTTGTCATCTTTGGAGGGAGTACGATCCATTTCTGCGTATTTATTATTTCTCAAGAAACACTTTTCCTTCACTTGATGCCAACTTCGAGAGCGCTTATAGCGACTTGTTCACAAAATATCCAAGTAGAAATATTCACTTCAAGCAGGCTTGAACTACACAACTTAACACTGAATCACAAGTGCACTTTCTCTCAAGTGGCTATTATATTCTCTACTTCAGATTAGCCTTCCACAGTCAGTTGGAATTGTCAAAACGGTATAAAGTGTTTGTTCAGTAAAGTTCAGTTTTTTTTTTTTTTAATGTAAAACTTTTGCCTCGTTTTGGCGAGGCGCGTCCCGTGCGAGACTGGTCAAAACTGAGCGACAGGTACGATTGGTTAACCACGGTCCTTTGTCCTCATGCACTTCCTACTTCTAACATTGAAACGCGCGCTCAGGGTACGCTAATCAGGATTAAGGTAAGCGTAACAGCAGTGAACTGGAACATTCCGGCGTAGTATCTCACAGCTTGCGTTCCCACATTGATACCCCCACCTTTCAATGCCCCGTGCCCCACCCAACAATATCTGAGGTCCCAAACGTACGCCAACATGTATGCTGATATTAAATTTGCTTAACACTTACTTTACAATTGACGTTCTCAAATTATTAATATAGTACGTTATTACATGTTATTAATTTTGTTATAAACACCAAACTACTGCACCGGGTTCATTATGTTCTAGCCGATAATCTAAATATCTTTAAGTCACAAATAGCTTGAAACACCAAACCACTGCATCAGGTTCATAATGTTCTAGCAAATAATCTAAATATATTTAGAGTCACAAATAGCTTGAAACACCAAACTACTGCACCAGGTTCATTATGTTCTAGCCAATAATCTAAATATCTTTAAGCCACAAATAGCTTGAAACACCAAACCACTGCACCAGGTTCATTATGTTCTAGCCAATAATCTAAATATATTTAGAGTCACAAATAGCTTGAAACACCAAACTACTGCACCAGGTTCATTATGTTCTAGCCAATAATCTAAATATCTTTAAGCCACAAATAGCTTGAAACACCAAACCACTGCACCAGGTTCATTATGTTCTAGCCAATAATCTAAATATCTTTAAGTCACAAATAGCTTGAAACACCAAACTACTGCACAAAGTTCATTATGTTCTAGCCAATAATCTAAATATCTTTAAGCCACAAATAGCTTGAAACACCAAACCACTGCACCAGGTTCATTATGTTCTAGCCAATAATCTAAATATCTTTAAGCCACAAATCGCTTGAAACACCAAACTAAATTCCCCTTTTCTCGTGCTCCGTAGGGAGTAAAGAAACCACTGCTGCAGGTCGCTTAGCAGAAAGCCTTCACCAAAGCATTATGGGATCTCTAGCTGTGGTTTATGTAGCAATTTGTTTAGCATGATAAGGTTACCAGCTGTATGTCATATTAATCTCTAGATGCAGCATACCCGAGAGAGCCGTAAACCTATTATTTCTTTGTCTCTTCAGAGACTCCGTAAACTACCCGGGGCATTAATCAGACACATTCATCATATTCAACTGAAGGAGCATGCTAAAAAAGAAAAATCTATGTAATTCATATCAATCAAGTAATACACTTTAGCTCCCCAAGGAGCATAGGCCTTCAACAAATACATGCCAAGTCTTCCTGTCTTGTACCATCCGCTCAAGTTCTTTCCATGTTTTCCTCATCATTTTCACCTCTGTATCCAGTTCTCTTCTCCATGTGTTTTTTGGTCTACCTCTGCCTCTCTTTCTCTGTGGATTCCAGAACAAGGACTGCCTTGTAATGCTCAGTGTGTGTCCTATCTATCGCCAGCGTCTGCATCTCAACTCTTGTTCCACTGGCATTTGTCTGGTTCTTGTCATCAATTCCAAATTTGTGACTTTGTCATAACATTTCAGTCCTTCTATTCTACGCAAGCACCCTTTTATAAAAGTCTGTAGCTTTTTGGTAGTTGTTTTTGTTGCTCTCCATGTCTCAGAGCTATACAATAGGACTGACTTGACATTTGATGTAACTCATATGTGACAACAGTTGATGTAACTCATATGTGACTAGGAAAAACAATTTCACCAAGAGCGAGAGCCAGTTATGTTGGTTCAAAGAGAAGAGTAGATTATTACTATAGTAGTATTAGATTTATCTTTTATTGCATTAGTTACTTCTTCCTCTGTTATATCAGCATCTAAATAATTTGTTTCGCCTATCTGGTCTGGTAATTCTTTTGAAAACTGTATCCTAAAATTTTCTCTTCTATCATTTTCTTCCTGTCCAAGACTACTTTTTGCACTGACTTTATAGAAATACTCGTCAAGGGCATTAGCTTTTTCTTTATCTGTTTCTGCTCTCTTTGGTAGTTTGATTGTTGGCATTATTGTTGTCTTATTGTTCCCTTTGATTGCCTTAAGCTTTTCCATACTTCTTTAATTTGAGTGCTAGATTTAAGTGACTGACAAAACTCTTTCCAGTTAGTTTCTTTGGCTTTAAATATTATTCTGTTAGATTCATCCTAATAAGTTTATACTCATCATAGTTTTCTTCTGTTGTTATTCCTATATTTTTGTAATGCCCTTTTTCTTCTCTCATGAATTACTGCACAGCTTTTATTCCATAAGGCAACTGGTTCTTTATTCCACTGAGTTTTTCTTTTCTTAGTAGTGTTATTTATTGGTTTAAGGCAGAGGTTTTCAAACTGTTTCGGTCCGCGGCTCCCTTGACCTGTGCATAAATCACTGCGGCTCCTCTCTATACTACGAAGATCTTATTTATTGATGGACCTTGGCTCATAATATCGAGCCCAACACTTTTCTCAAGCCACCGCGATGCCCTTAGCCAAGGGCCGCGACACCCCTGGGAGCCGTGACGCACAGTTTGAAAACCTCTGGTTTAAAGTGTTGTGGCATATTTTTATTTGGTATATATTTTATTGCTATTTTCAAAATTTCATTGGTCTGTGTTTCTGCCCACAAGTCAGTATCATCTGATTCCATGTCTTTATATTCCATCATCTCCAGCTCTGATTGGAAAGCTTCCCAGTTTGCTTTTTTACAGGTGAAAGTCGGTTTCTCTGGTTCTGGGTTTGGAATGACATTTTCATGCATGGTTATTATAATGGGCAGATTATCTGAGTTTGTGTCTTGTAACACTTCCCAATTTACATTCGCTAGGTTGTTAGTTGCTATACTTATGTCTATTGCTGAGTCTGCCCTATTTGCTTGTGGATTAATTCTAGTTGCAGTTCCATCATTTAGTATTAGTAGTTCATTGTTTTCTATGAAGTCAAGTAGGCATTTTCCTGCATTATCTGCATGTTGTCCACCCCAAGCATAATGATGGGAATTAAAATCGCCTACTATGGTTGTTTTGGGGCCTAGTCTGGTGCTTATGGCTAGTATTTCTTCATCTTTAATTGTGCCATCTTTAGCATATACATTTAGGATTGTTAGATTGTTTGGTTCAGCTGCTATAGTAACCTGGATACCTTCTATATTGGTTGTATTAATACTTCCCAGTCTATAATTTTAAATTTTTCGCTAACTAAGACTGCGACACCACCTCCTCTACCTTCTTTCCTATCGTGTCTATGTATTTTAAAGCCCTTACAACTATATCTATTATTTGGGTTTAAATGGGTCTCTTGAAGAGCATATATATCTGTATTTCCTCCTGTCTCTGCTAGTAGGGATGTAAAATTCTTTTTGATACCCCAACAATTCCATTGTATAATTCTAGATCTTTCTAAATTGAATTTTAAACTCATCTAGTTTTTTGTTTTTTTTTTTGCGTTCGCCCGCTAATACTCGAGGCGAAATCTCAGGTTATTATTATTTTATATCTAACCTGACATTGATTTTACGTGAGTATCCCTTTATTTCTTGTACAGAGACAGGTGTCCCTCGCCATTCAGGCAAATACTCGCCGATTTCGGAGGTACCCATTGCAGCTGGGTCGGCTCAGGAGCCGCCAGTCCCTGGTCGACGACACTCCTTCAAATGTACTCGCCAGGTCTCGAGTTAATCCAGTCCAAATCCCGGTCGACGAAAAATCCTCAAATGCCGTCGCCCGGGTTTGATCCTGTATCACCCGGTCGCCAGAGCGGTGTTGTAACCACTACGCTAGCGCGGCTACTCATCTAGTATCCCTTTTATTTTGGTTAACTATCAAATTTGCTCTTATTCTGTATTTCCTGTACTCGTGGACCCATTATCAATCAAGTTCTCAAGAAAATCTTCATTTAGACTTTTCATTTTATCCCTAACTTTTTCCACTAAGTCTGGTAAAAGTGCCTCATTTTGTTCTTTGATAGTTTCTTCTAGGTTGCTTTTGTTTTCCTGTTGCATTTTGTTATTTTTGACCACTTTCCTATTTTCATCCAATGCTACATTCCCTTCTCTCCCTATGTTAATCTCCTGCCTTTCACTTTCCATTCTTTTTAGTATTATTTCATTTTCTTCTTTTAGTTCTGACAGTTTGACTAGTATTATTTCATTTTCTTCTTTCAGTACAGTCAGTTTAGCTACATCCTGGGAAATTTGGTGCTGTATGGCTTTCACTTCTTGAAGCAATGCCTCTGCACTTTTCAGTGCATTTGTGTCGTCCGAGGATGTAGTTGAATCATCTGACTGGTTTTTTGGTACTATTTTATTACTTTCTAACTGGTTCTTATTTTCTTTTGCCATCTGTGACTTAATCATTTTGACATCTTCTTGCACACTCTTAATTTTTGTTATAACTTTAGTGCTCGTATAAGTATTGGTATTGTTTTCCTTTAATTCTTTAATGACCGATTTGAAAGGGGTTTGGGTTGTTATAGCTTCCTTCAGTGCTTTTTTGGTCTGCTGATATACTGGGCAGCCCTGGAATCTGGTGCTGGGGTTTCCTTTGCAATTAATGCATTTTCTGTTTGCATTCTCCTTTTTATAGTCAGTATCTGCCTTCGCCTTTTCGCACTGCGTGAAAGGGTGTGCCCCCGCACAAAACCTACATACTGCCTTCCCCCTGCAAGTGTGGCGACCATGGCCAAACTTCATGCAGTTGGAGCACTGCAACACTGGGGGAATGAAGGCTTCTGTGTTTTTTTGTGTTTTCCCAAATAGTACCGTCTTGGGGGGTTCCCTACCTTCTGTTGTTATCACTACAACTGGGGTTACGATACTACCTTTCACTTTTATTCGTTCTACGTGCACCAGCTTTAACTCTGGGTTCTGTTTGGCCAGGTTCTTTAGAATGGGTTTACCCCTCATTTTCTGGTTTCTTTTGCTGTCTATTTCTAAGTTGGATAATTTTTTGGTTTGTCCTGTGCCATTGGTTATTTTCCCTGTCTTTTAGTTTGCTACTATTTGTTGTCTTTGAATTATACTTTGATGATTGAATATTATTATTTGTAATCTTTGGCTTATTTTATTATATAGGCCGATATCTTTTTCCCCACTACAATTCTTAAATTAAATATTCCCCTAATATTTAACCTTAACTACAATAATCTAATACTAACAACAAAAGTACAAATGAAATCACCACTTAAATTATGTCTTTCAAGATGGCTGCCAGATCTCACTCAAGCAATTGCCACGTGGCGCTATTTAATCTCTATTATTTTTAATTTCTTTTGCCGTAAAATTGTTGGTAATAGAAACATTTTAATTGAGTTCTATTAAAATTCCAAGCGATATTTAACTAGTCACCAATTACTTGAAATTAAATGTAATAAGCTAATACTTAAATCTAACTGAAAAGGAATCTCTACTTATATTTCTTAAGTCTATCAAGAGTATTTACTAGAATTCCTAAGTTATATTATGGAACATTCCGGCGTAGTATCTCACAGCTTGCGTTCCCACATTGATACCCCCACCTTTCAATACCCCGTGCCCCACCCAACAATATCTGAGGTACCAAACGTACGCCAACATGTATGCTGATATTAAATTTGCTTAATACTTACTTTACAATTGACGTTCTCAAATTATTAATATAGTACGTTATTACATGTTATTAATTTTGTTATAATTAACGGCACACATGTAAAAATCTGGACTGTATCTTTTCTTCCCTGCATAAAGATCTATTTATCTATCTATCTATCTATCTATCTATCTATCTATCTATCTATCTATCTATCTATCTATCTATCTATCTATCTATCTATCTATCTATCTATCTATCTATCTATCTATCTATCTATCTATCTATCTATCTATCTATCTATCTATCTATCTATCTATCTATCTATCTATCTATCTATCTATCTATCTATCTATCTATCTATCTATCTATCTATCTATCTATCTATCTATCTGTCCGTCTGTCCTGACGTATGTCAACTTGTCTGTGTGCATGAGCGCACATACCATATCCCACTCCCTTTTTGAAATCTAATTATGTTTGCATATCACTATATGAAGTTGTATGTATGTTTTGATGACAATTGTTGCCTTATTCAACACATTCTATGTTTGAATTCTAGATACTGTAAACGCGAGATGGCCTATAGGTCCTACTATGATTGTACTTTTACAACTGAACATTCTTTCAAATTTGGCGCGAGATTGTTGAAGACTAATCAGTTGAATTTTTTTTTTTTTTTTTTTTTTTGTCTCTCGCAGCGAAATAACCGGGTTCCGTAATCGAAACCTAGTAGTATCCACGTCAGTATACCCATCATGTAAATTGGTATCCGATTTTGCTCTAAGGTTAGGAAAGGCAAAATCCAATGAAGAACCACACTGGTCACACCACATGATAAACAGGATAGACCTAGTGCAAGGAAGTCTCTCTCACACCATTCACTCCCCTACGGCAGAGCTGATATGGGATTAACTTTACCTATTGTGTTGAAGCCATATGCTTCTCGGGGAGCTGAAGGCAGTTGAGGAAGATAATGATGATTACTTTGACCACAGACGTAGGAAGAACGATACACAGTTTACACCTGGACTAGATAGAAAGAAAGAAAGAAAGAAAGATAGATAGATAGATAGATAGATAGATAGATAGATAGATAGATAGATAGATAGATAGATAGATAGATAGATAGATAGATAGATAGATAGATAGATAGATAGATAGATAGATGGATGGATGGATGGATGGATGGATGGATGGATGGATGGATGGATGGATGGATGGATGGATGGATGGGCGGACGGGGCGGACGGAAGGAGGGAGGGAGAGATAGATAGATAGATAGATAGATAGATAGATAGATAGATAGATAGATAGATAGATAGATAGATAGATAGATAGATAGATAGATAGATAGATAGATAGATAGATAGATAGATAGATAGATAGATAGATAGATAGATAGATAGATAGATGGGTAGGTTGGTGGATGGATGGATAGGTGGGTGGGTGGGTGGATGAAAGGTGGGTGGGTGCACAAGGTTGCTGGGTTCAAATCACGGAACTGACACGCTCCAGTCTACCCAGCTGTATAAATGGGTAGCTGACTGCGTTAGGGAAGTAAAAGGCAGCAAGGACTGGAACTGTTCACCCTCACCTCTCGATGCTGGACTTTGTTTGGTGGTCTCTAACACTTCACTCCCCTACGAGTGTATCTGCTATTGAACTACCTTCTTTTTTTTTTTTTACTTGAAAGAACAAAAGGAACTGCACCGGGTTCATTATGTTCTAGCCAATAATCTAAATATCTTTAAGCCACAAATAGCTTGAAACACCAAACCACTGCACCAGGTTCATTATGTTCTAGCCAATAATCTAAATATCTTTAAGTCACAAATAGCTCTAAACACCAAACCACTGCACCAGGTTCATTACGTTCTAGCCAATAATCTAAATATCTTTAAGTCACAAATAGCTTGAAACACCAAACCACTGCACCAGGTTCATTATGTTCTAGCCAATAATCTAAATATCTTTAAGTCACAAATAGCTCTAAACACCAAACCACTGCACCAGGTTCATTATGTTCTAGTCAATAATCTAAATATCTTTAAGTCACAAATAGCTTGAAACACCAAAGTCCTGCACCAGGTTCATTATGTTCTAGCCAATAATCTAAATATCTTTAAGTCACAAATAGCTCTAAACACCAAACCACTGCACCAGGTTCATTATGTTCTAGCCAATAATCTAAATATCTTTAAGTCACAAATAGCTTGAAACACCAAACCACTGCACCAGGTTCATTATGTTCTAGCCAATAATCTAAATATCTTTAAGTCACAAATAGCTCTAAACACCAAACCACTGCACCAGGTTCATTACGTTCTAGCCAATAATCTAAATATCTTTAAGTCACAAATAGCTTGAAACACCAAACCACTGCACCAGGTTCATTATGTTCTAGCAAATAATCTAAATATCTTTAAGTCACAAATAGCTCTAAACACCAAACCACTGCACCAGGTTCATTACGTTCTAGCCAATAATCTAAATATCTTTAAGTCACAAATAGCTTGAAACACCAAACCACTGCACCAGGTTCATTATGTTCTAGCCAATAATCTAATTATCTTTAAGTCACAAATAGCTTGAAATACCAAACTACTGCACCAGGTTCATTATGTTCTAGCCAATAATCTAAATATCTTTTAGTCACAAATAGCTCTAAACACCAAACCACTGCACCAGGTTCGTTACGTTCTAGCCAATAATCTAAATATCTTTAAGTCACAAATAGCTTGAAACATCAAACCACTGCACCCGGTTCATTCCGTTCTAGCCAATAATCTAAATATCTTTTAGAGTCACAAATAGCTTGAAATACCAAACCACTGCACCAGGTTCATTATGTTCTAGCCAATAATCTAAATATATTTAGAGTCACAAATAGCTTGAAACACCAAACTACTGCACCAGGTTCATTATGTTCTAGCTAATAATCTAAATATCTTTAAGCCATAAATAGCTTGAAACACCAAACCACTGCACCAGGTTCATTATGTTCTAGCAAATAATCTAAATATCTTTAAGTCACAAATAGCTTGAAACACCAAACTACTGCACCAGGTTCATTATGTTCTAGCCAATAATCTAAATATCTTTAAGTCACAAATAGCTTGAAACACCAAACCACTGCACCAGGTGCATTATGTTCTAGCCAATAATCTAAATATCTTTAAGCCACAAATCTCTTGAAACACCAAACTACTGCACCAGGTTCATTATGTTCTAGCAAATAATCTAAATATCTTTAAATCACAAATAGCTTGAAACACCAAACTAAATTCCCCTTTTCTCGTGCTCCGTAGGGAGTAAAGAAACCACTGCTGCAGGTCGCTTAGCAGAAAGCCTTCACCAAAGCATTATGGGATCTCTAGCTGTGGTTTATGTAGCAATTTGTTTAGCATGATAAGGTTACCAGCTGTATGTCATATTAATCTCTAGATGCAGCATACCCGAGAGAGCCGTAAACCTATTATTTCTTTGTCTCTTCAGAGACTCCGTAAACTACCCGGGGCATTAATCAGACACATTCATCATATTCAACTGAAGGAGCATGCTAAAAAAGAAAAATCTATGTAATTCATATCAATCAAGTAATACACTTTAGCTCCCCAAGGAGCATAGGCCTTCAACAAATACATGCCATGTCTTCCTGTCTTGTGCCATCCGCTCAAGTTCTTTCCATGTTTTCCTCATCATTTTCACCTCTGTGTCCAGTTCTCTTCTCCATGTGCTTTTGGTCTACCTCTGCCTCTCTTTCCCTGTGGATTCCAGAACAAGGACTGCCTTGTAATGCTATCAACAGGTTTCCTCAGTGTGTGTCCTATCTATCGCCAGCGTCTGCATCTCAACTCTTGTTCCACTGGCACTTGTAGGGTTTTTGTCATCAATTCCACATTTGTGACTTGTGTCATAACATTTCAGTCCTTCTATTCTACGCAAGCACCCATTTATAAAAGTCTATAGCTTTTTGGTTGTTGTTTTTGTTGCTCTCCATGTCTCAGAGCCATACAATAGGACTGACTTGACATTTGATGTAACTCATATGTGACAACAATTGATGTAACTCATATGTGACTAGGAAAAACAATTTCACCAAGAGCGAGAGCCAGTTATGTTGGTTCAAAGAGAAGAGTAGTTAAAGTAGGAAAAACAAGCAAATAATAACTAATGATTCTGTGTAATGCAACAATAGTGAATATATATATTGTTGTAGTGAGGATAAGCTCTCACTGCAGCTAAATGCATCTATATATATGTATAATTATATATATATCTATATATATATAATTTTTGAAACCACGTAAAATTTAAAGCCCCAAAAAGCGAGACATGTAGACAAAACGGGTTTAAAATATTAACGTCAGAGAATTGAAAAAAAAAATAAATAAATAAATAGCGAGGTTAATTAGTTAGGCTACTTAGGTATGGTTAAAAAATATTAATTCAGAAATTGTAGTTTAATAAGAATTATTTCATGCCCCATAAATTGAACCTGTTATCATGGGTTATAAAAGATTTCACTATACAGTATTAGATTAAAATAACCTGATGCGGTTTCTGTGAGTCCTTGAAAAGATAAACAAGCAAATATAACTATTGTTACTTCAGAGGTGGCTCGTGTCAGGTTGAGAGTCATCACATGAAACAAACTATCAAACCCGGGCGACGGCATTTGAGGATTTTTCGTCGACCGGGATTTGGACTGGATTAACTCGAGACCTGGCGAGTACATTTGAAGAAGTGTCGTCGACCAGGGACTGGCGGCTCCTGAGCCGACCCAGCTGCAATGGGTACCTCCGAAATCGGCGAGTATTTGCCTGAATGGCGAGGGACACCTGTCTCTGTACAAGAAATAAAGGGATACTCACATAAAATCAATGTCAGGTTAGACATAAAATAATAACCTGAGATTTCGCCTCGAGTATTAGCGGGCGTACGCAAAAAAAAAAAAAAAAATCTCATAATCGGAACCTCTTCTACCCCGTGAAACGAAGTGTAGAGGGGACCCAAGTGCACAAGGCCCATGGGCAGGACATGTAATCGAAGTGACTTGGCAAACAGGTGATTAGCCCATTGTGCCCGAACTTGCCCTCATGTGTACTCATATTCGCTATAAAACCTCCGAACCATCGAGACGTCATTCCAGCCAAAATGGACAGAGCCTCATATACCCGAAGGTGTCGAGGGGTGTCCTTCCTCATCTGCACAAAGGCATTTATAGAGGAACACTCAGGACCCGTAGGTCTGAGGAAAGAGCAAAATCCGAAATGGGCACAGCAGTCTTTGTTACTGGGAGGTCTCCACTCAAAGTGGCGTACCACACACAGTCAGTAAAGACAAAGGTCGCCTGCGGCGGAACTTAGACATGCATGGCTTAATCTTTGAGACAAGCATATGACTACTGGCAGGATCAACCAGATAACTGTCTGAACAGAGCATTTCGTCGCTCGCTCGCGCGGGGAGGGAGACAGCGCTCTGTGCAGAGCGGATCCCGGCGGCCCCGGCGATTTTATTCTTGCGAGAACCACTGGCCGCCTGCCGACTAGTCGGACAGGACTGGCCGAAAGCGACACCAGATTACTGACTGCCGGCCCACGACTCGTTGCGAGAGCGGGGCCGTTTTTCGAGACTGTTGTCGAGCCACGATACGGAGATGCGACTGCTTGCTAACATCACGACCGAAGGCTGCGATTTACGGACACAGGAGCTAAACTACTGCCTCGCTAACCGATGAACTGGGAGGGCCCGGTCGTACCGGGATCACCACGCGCAGTCTCTCGAGGTACAGAAAACACCAGGAATTTTTTTTTTTCTTAGTCCACAATACGCTGAGTTTTTTTTTTTTGGGTGTACTAGTGAACGGGCTGTGACTGAGCGGCAACAGGCGGTGTATATTATAGGGGTGTCCAGTGTCAGAATTTCAGTGGCGAACGCGCAGTGGCTAGACGCGTCGGCCTCGCGATGGTGTCTCAGTGTGTGCGACGGAACGAACGGAATAATTTGTCTTTGCTTTGTTACTTTCACAATTGCCTCCACGGCTGGCGGAGTTGTGGATTAAAGTTGCTACCATAAGTGAAATGGGTTCATTTTCGATACAAGACAACAGGAGGCTGAGACGCTTAGGAGTCATGACCCAAGTGGGCCCGCCCCCCTTAGAGTGTAAAGGAGTATGTAGGGCCGAAACACTTGTCGGACGGGGGAGGACTTCTTCTGATGATCAGATTGCTTCCTGTTATATCGCTCTGTAAAGAGTTTCCTATCATATATATATATATATATATATATATATATATATATATATATATATATATATATATATATATATATATATATATATATATATATATATATACTCGTATATACTGCGTCACCACACACTTCTCTATGGTAGCGAGACGTGGACAACCTATGCTAAGCAAGAAAGAAGGCCCAGTACCTTCCATCTACGGTGTCTACGCCACATCCTCGGCATTTAGTGAAAAGATAAAGTGACAAATGTCGAGGTGTTGTCACGTGCTGGCCTTCAAAGCATGTATATACTGCTTAGACAGCGTAGACTACGCTGGCTTGGCCATGTCCGCATCCGTGGAAGATGGCCGCATCCCGAAAGATATCTTCTACGGACAACTGGCAGCTGGCAAAAGAACAGTTGGGCGACCGCAGCTGAGATTCAAAGATGTGTGTAAGACAGACATGAGAGCACTGGACATAAATCCAGCAACCTGGGAAGATGAAGCCATCGATCGCACCATGTGGCGATGTTATCAGCTGCGCCACCTCAGATTGGGCGAAAAGAAGCTCACACAGCAATCAGATGAGAGGAGAAAACGTCGAAGGAACACCAGGAAAATAAGTAGCTGAGGACTGTCACCTCAGGGGCGCATTCCAATAGTCAGTTATGACTGAAGGGGCTATTATAATACAGGCATACCTCGGAGATATTGCGGGTTCGGTTCCAGACGACCGCAATAAAGAGAATATCGCAATAAAGTAGGTCACACCCATTTTTGTGGCTTCCCAGGGCATATATAAATCATGTTTACACTATGTCTATTAAGTGAGCAATTGCGCTAGGTCTAAAAACAAACAATGTACTGTAAAATTAAAAATACTTTATTGATTAAAACCAATGCTAATCTTCATCGTCTGAGCCTTCAGCGAATCGTAATCTTTTTGCTGGTAGAGAGTCAAAATCTATCGGAAGAGGAAAGCACGTTCTAATAAATAAACATGAATAATTTGAAAAAAACGCAACATCTGCTAAGCGCAATAAAGCGAAGCGCAATAAAGCGAAGCGCAATAAAGCGAGGTATGCCTGTATATCAAAGCTGTATTAACAATTTATGTTTTAACTTAATATAAAGTCTCCCATAATCTGTGACGTAATTTTCTCGAATTTTCTTAACGAACTTTTTCATTGGCCAGAATGTACTCATCACGGCAGAGGCAAGAAAGACATGAGAACATCTGATAGCAATACTGCATCACTAGCCCCAGTGTTCTCTCACAGTGTTTGTAAATATACACATACATTTGAAAGACATAATTTTTCTTTTAATCCGCAATAAGCTTAAAAACAAAATCAATTTTTTAAATAGATAAGTAGCTGTTTTTTTTTAACAAGAAATACTACCACATTGTCATAAGAGGTTTTGATGTTAATAAGAGTATAGGCTATCCTGGACAAATAGGTGTATCAGATGATACCAGGATAGTGCCAGATAAGAGACTGGTCTTATAAGAAATACCTCCTTCTCTGAAAAGAGCACGGGTGTATAGACATCAAAGTGGGGTCAAGCTATGTAAGTTCTCAGAGAAGATGATGATGTAGTACTCTGAGTCCCTAACTGCTACCTCTTGAGATCCCAATTTGATTTAGCTACGGGTCTAGGGGAATGTATTTAATATAATTAATGATTACTTTCAAACAGAACTTCAACTTTAATAAAGTTAGTTAAGCAAGGCTGTATGAAAGTTTATATATACAATTTAATTGTCCTGAACCTCAATCTTTTTGGTCAGGAACTTTCAAATCAAGAAAATGTTTATTACAAAATAAAATAAATATTTTGGAAAAATCTGTTCATTTCTGTAACTGGGTCTCTGGAATGTCTACACACACAGTTCCTGTTCAAAATATTGGTACTGATACTAATCCTACACTGTAAGGTCTGCTACTGTCATCATCCCACAGTTTTTAAGTTTTATTTGGTGAATGAGTTAGGATGAACCACCATTGCCTTCTTAAAAGACTTATCTTTAGACTGGCGCTTCTGCTGTTCTGTCAAAAGTAGTCAGGACCACCAACTTTGTGACTCCTGGCTGAGATGATGGGGTCTAGCTCCAGGTATATGAGAAGCTCTCAACTCCCACACGCTCCCCTTCTCACTAGCATGCAGCCACGAGGTAAATTCGTAATATAACCTGGAATAGAAGGACAACCCATTCCATGTAGAAGTCTGCCTCAATCAATTCACCCATAAACAATATTAAAACTTACCCTTGTCAAATATTTGTGCTATCAAATTGCACAAGGCCTTGAATTCCGTTACCTACAATCAGTTTCATGTAATCATTCTTCCTCTGTGTTGCTTCAATGTTAGGGTCCCTCGTTCATGCTTGGCTTCCATACAATAGTCATGGTAAGTACAATACAGCATGTGACCTCTTGATTACTTCATTCTAACCTTTCCTATATGTTTATCATATGATCTATGAACAGTGTGTCACTCCAGAAGAAAATATTAAATTAAACCGCTACAAACACTTACTGGTCGTAATTGTGCCATATTTTCAAACATTAGACATTTTTTCATTACGAATAAGCCTGCTTACTATACACATTCCTCTTAAGGTCGGCGTGACACAACACATCCCGCCGGCAGTTTGCACTTTCGAATTAATATGAAACACATAAGCTTTTTAATTACAGGTCAATTATTTAACAAAGTATACAAATAAAATTATCTCTCTTACCCTCAGGTAAATAAGTTCACACACACACAAGCTTGACTGGCCGTAAACATGTTCTTAACACTGCTTTCTCAGTTCAGACGGCAAAGTCTTGGTCCTACTGTCTCTTAGGATACGTCAGATCGGCGTGTTTTTTATGATTCAATGGCGGAAAACCACAAGAAGTTGATACTATTTATAGCACTACCCACCCGACCAATCAGAGATAAGTCAAAAAGTTAAATTTTGAGACGAGACTATTACGGTTTTAATCGTGTTTGTCTAATCTGACCAAATTTGAATATTTTATATTATAGTTATTTGTGGACCGATTTCAATTATCAAAAGTGATAATTGAACGGCCAATTAATTTCTATCGGTCTATATAGTTTTCCCTTAGTTATTCCTTTGCATTTCAATCGGGGTAATTTTTAAGTAATTAAATTTGGCATTACCTTGATGTGAAAGTTTCACTAAATTAAATTTTTCTTAGTTAATATAATTTTATTATGAGGTAATCTTATGTTTATGTGTTAAGCAATATCAGCTCTATAATTCGAGATATCCCTTTCATTTTAATTATCTTTAGTTATTAAGAAATAAATTATCTTCGTTCGGTCAGAAACCCAAAATAGGCATTATTTCCACGTCAACCAAAATTTTCCTAACACTACAAGAAAAGGGAACGATTTGATTGGTTGTTAAATTTGTACTATGCTCTTAGATAATTTTTGGGGTGGGCGGTAACTTTTGACTTGTTTCCTAGACAAATTCAAATATACTAGATAAATTATTGGCGGTAAATTTGACTTGCCCCTCAGACAAATTTCAAATATTGTAGTTATTTATAGATTTAAAAATACGATAGCTAGTGTTTAAGCGGGGAATTTTTGAGCATGTTGTTCATACAAATTCACTTCACGACATATCTCCCCAGCTAGAAAAGCGTGAACCACTAGTGCAGCTTTCATCTCCGTATTACAATCACGTTCAAATTATGTCAAATTGACTCTACTCCGCCTTAGTGTGATCCTGGGTTCCTGCAGGTGGGTCAATTCAAGTAGGCACTACTCAAGAATGTTGCCTCAGACCTCTGCAATTCAGAGATACATCACCGCATGTTATGTTAATAAAACAGCACAGGTGCTTCTGCCTGTCAAATGCTGATTATCAATCAATATTCACCATTACTTTTCTCTGAGTCAGCTCAATGACATGTCCAGAGGTTTTTAGATGTTCCTCAAGGTTGCAATATTTATGAGGAGGAGATCTATAAAATTGGTGATAGCTGAGTTATGTAAGGGATTCAGTAATTTCCTTATCATTCTTTTTAAAACACTCGGAGTAATTAAAATCCAAAAGCAACATATAAATTTTATGGGCCCCTCCGATGTGATCACAGCCAACTATTTGTCTGCTCTCAGCTTGAATGGAATCTAGTAAAACCCTTTATTAATATTCACTAATGGCTCTTTCACTTTCCTGCAATTCAGGTAGAGTCCATTTTCACCAACTGTTTCTCAGTCTAACGTAACTGGCGAAATAATATATATGGGGAAATGAATTTCTGGCATCCAGAATCAATTCTCCCTGTAGCATTGCTATGTAATATGTGATCTCAATCCAATGTCCGTACAATACTTCCAATGGACTGTATAGGGTCGGCCAACTGTCGCCGGTGCCCTTCCTAATGCTAAACTTAATAGCCGTATGTCAAAGCGAGCGGAACATTTTCCCAATTGGCTAAACGTCCACTACCAATTTTTCTAGGAGAATCCCTCAGTTTCGTTTTCAAATGTGGCGGACTAACCACTCTATTTTTAGCCAGTTCCCGGAATTCTGATCCAATTTGGGCAGGGGTGGACTGGTCTGTGTTTATTATTACTCATTTTGCCACACGCAGAGTTGCCATTGTAAATGTTTTATTGGAAGACTGTTTGTGAAAAAGTGCCATCTTATCCACTACGTCTACATTATCATTTTTATTTCCCTTTCTATTTTAAGGCCCAGGTTCGCCACAATGCTTTTCTAGCTCCTTATTATTATTTTCTTTCCAACGTGTGGAATGTACCTTGCTACACTGGTCACAAACTTGTACATACTGGGCAATGTCCCCAGCTACATTTGGCCATAAATATCT
Source organism: Oreohelix idahoensis (assembly GCA_024509875.1). Classification (NCBI taxonomy): domain Eukaryota; kingdom Metazoa; phylum Mollusca; class Gastropoda; order Stylommatophora; family Oreohelicidae; genus Oreohelix; species Oreohelix idahoensis. The sequence goes on from JAMPIV010011634.1 coordinate 87,326, forward strand.
CACTGATGTCCTTTGACGGGTGGTACCAATCTTCATGTGTCCACCGTCTGGTACAACATGTGCTTGTTCCATAACCTTTTCCCTATACCTCAATGGCAGTACTAATTGTCCGTACCCGTTAGGTCCTGCTCCAGCTTTCCTGTAAAGCAGTCCTTCCTTCAAATAAAATTGTCCTTTTCTAGGGGTGCAATGACTATTTGGCAATTTGCCAAAGCAAGGTTTTAATGATTTATCTTTGGCCTGGGCCTTTTTCATCTGTTTAGGATGAATATTGAGTGGTTTTCCCTCCTCTTTACTAGGGGTCGACCTGACCTGGAGTGTTGCCATGATCACAGGTTTTATAGGGTTCCCTAGAAAAACAAATCTTTGTCCTAACACCAGCGGGTAATTAGGATCATCACACACTGCTGCACTTATCACTCCTTCCACATACCTAGTTTCAACATTTATATTGGCTACGGGAAGTGTCATGGTCACTGTTCCCTTTAATGCTCCTTGTATCTCCACTGTTCCTGTGGTATACTGGTCAGGATGCACCAGGGTTGCACTCACAACTGAGTCACATACCAATCCTGAATCGTAAAGGCACATAACCTTATTGCCATTACACTTTACTTCTTCACAGATGGGGGGGATGATGGAGATCTTTCTGACTGTCTGTCAGTTTCTTCCTTCCCTTGTCCACTGTTTCTGGCAAACCCATAAGTGCTCAGTCCCTCTTAGCAAATGTCGAAGGGTATGAATGCTAATTGTTCCTGTTGCGCACTGGTTGTATATATGCCGGATGCGTCCTCTCATACGTCCATCCCTGCTGGTTTTACGTTTGATGCCTAATTCTAGCAGTCTTAGCCTTGAGGATTCATCGATTGCAGTGTCATTCTCTAACAGGCGATTATGAATTGCTTTCAATATTTCTCTCTTATCCATGTTCATTTCACCTTCTATGTGTGCTCTTGAAGCTAGTCTGTCGGCTCTTTTATTGCCGCGTACACCTAAATGATCAGGACAGCGGATCTATATCAATTCTTGAAGAGTCGATGCTTCTATGGAGGTTTTCCATTCATTTTGGACATTTCGAAGCAAGGAAGTCTGATACAATAGCTGTCTCTGTTAATAAAGCCTCAGACAGCAGAAATAACTGCCTCTACCTCTATTCTCATGCTGGAGGTTGGGTCCTAATGCAAGCAGTACAGCTATGGGTCGCTGACTGCATTCACTATTGCTGCATCTTGGGGTCCTAGGGATGCCTTTTGTTTGTGGTTATTCGCATATACACTATTACCTGGGCCATCCTATATCTGGATCTAACTGACAGCAATCCAAACATGTGCCGCATTATTACAATGGGGGTATCTCGCGGTCAGCCCAAAACTTTACGCATCCCTTCCTTTTGAATGCGTTCTAGTCGTTCACACTGTGACATTGGCAGCGTGAGTATTCCCAGGCCTTACTCGATTACAGACAAGACCAGCTTATGATACAGGAGAGACAGTAGTCTCTGCTCCAGGTGCACTGCAGCCATTGTTTTTAGGGCTGCCAGACCTCTCTCGCACTTCTTTATGACGTGATCGACATGGTGCTTATATGATAGCCCACGAATGAATGTTACTCCAAGGTATTTCAACTTGACAGAAGGCTTGACATGAGATTGTTGAAGACTTATGCTCAATGTGGAACTGAAAGATGATGAATGAATACATCATTGTGAACTAAAAGTTACCCCTTTATTGATGCTTTTATATGAGTTTATTGAAGTGTTTGAATCTAATTTTTAGTTCAGAATTGAGTTTCAAACATTAGAAAAGGTGAAACCACCAGGGAAAATGCTTCCGTATTTGTTCATGCGATTCCAGCTCCATATTCTTATTCTAGATTATATAAGATTTCAAAAATAAGGGCCCCCTCGGAATATTTGGTTCCACCATGGGGAAGACTGTTTGAGAATCACACGTTCTTACTTACTTCGTCGTTTCTCGTGTACCCTGTGATGTAGAGATTTGCCAGAGAGAGTGCCATACCGACTGTCTGCCTCCTGGCCTGGATCTAATTCAGTCCTTGGTCCTGTAGAGATTGTATAATGTTGTCCTCTCAGCGAACTCTGGGTCGTCCTGGAGGTCTGGATCCATGGCTCTTGGTTTCCGATATTTTTCGTGGTAGCCGATCTTCTCCAATTCTGCAGACATGACCACGGCATCGTAATTGGGACTGTTCCACTCAGTCTGCAGGGACTAGGTTTTGAAGCCATGACGTATTCTGATTGCGGACCATGTCTCTTATTGTTACTTCAACCACCTTCCTCAGATACCTTATTTCTAAGGTTTGGAGCAGACTGTTGTGGGTTGTAGTCATTGCCCATGACTCGCATCCATATATCACACGTTCGTAGCTGAGTAAATTGCTCCAAGTCGATAGTTACATGAGTGTGGCGAATTAGGATGACAAGATGGATAGATAGAATGAGTGAAATACGAACATTCAATCGAACGTAGTATCAAAGCTGCGCTAATAATCTCACTGAAGGTTGGCTGAATAAAATTCTGCAGAAAGTGTTAAGTATAAGTTCCGCTGCAAGAAGAAAATAGGAGTGAGATTCACTAGCAGATATATTTATAGAGCAACTGGAAGGTGACTGTCTCTTAGCAGGTTGAGAATCTTCGGAGTAGTTAAAGAGCAAGTATGTTTCCAGGCCGCGGTTCCCTATGGTATACAACTAAAAGTACCAACAACTCAGTTAACGTCGGAAAGATTTATAGGACCACACTCATCTCATCACATAATCGAAACCTCTTCTACCCCGTGAAACGAGGTGTAGAGGGGACCCAAGTGCACAAGGCCCAAGGGCGGGACATGTAATCAGAGTGATTTGGCAAACAGGTGATTAGCCCATTGTGCCCGGACTTGCCCTCATGTGTACTCATATTCGCCATAAAACCTCCGAACCATCGAGACGTCATTCCAGCCAAAATGGACAGAGCCTCATATACCCGAAGGTTTCGAGGGATGTCCTTCCTCATCTGCACAAAGGCATTTATAGAGGAACTCTCAGGACCCGTAGGTCTGAGGAAAGGAGCAAAATCTGAGACAGGCACAGCAGTCTTTGGTACTGGGAGGTCTCCACTCAGAGTGGTGCCCCACACACAGTCAGTAAAGACAAAGGTCGCCTGCCCGGTCGACGAAAAATCCTCAAATGCCGTCGGCCGGGTTTGATCCTGAATCACCCGGTCGCCAGAGCGGTGTGGTGACCACTACGCTAGCGCGGCTCCCACCCCACATAAAAAGCTGAGTTCTAGCATAGTGAAGTCTCTAACACTTCATCCGCCCACGGCAGTATTTGATATGGAGTATTTATCTCCGTAGATTTTCTCCAGGAATGTTACTGGTGATGGTGGATCTGCGTCTTCTCTGTTCCTCATATGTGAATCGGACTATATATATTAAAGTTCTTTCCTTTTCGCTCTCTGTGGTACATGGAGAGACAACTGTTTCCCCTGCAGGAAGCCTGCATCAAGCATGTACAAGTACGTGTAGTTATGGTTTCTGAAACAATACGTTTTACATAATGAGATTGCCGACCCCATGCATATTCACATATTAGTCCGAATATAATCTTTTGTCTTGTGTGGTTATTCATTATTATTTTTGTTGTTGTTGTTGTGTGTGTTAACTGAGACATGCTGGCGATAATTAGAAAAAAAACTGAGAAAAGAGTAGCAGGTAAATATTGATAACCTTGCTGCTGACGTTGTTGTCAACTTATTTGGTTTGCTGCATTTGTTCACATTATTTTTATTCTCATTTCTTTGTTTGTCATCTAGTTTATCGAGTTCTTTATCACGCAGTAAAAGATACAGCTATCCCCCACAGCTGATATTACCGCTGTAGAGTGAAGACTTTATAAGGTCCAGCCTTATGAGGTGAGGGTGGCCTGTTTCCTGCCCTAACTCAAGAGCAAAGTCAGATACCTGTATACAGCTGGGTAGACTGGTGCGTGATGCTAAAATGTTAATTGATAAGTCAAAAAGTAAAGATTGGCCCATTTCAGAAACTGCATTTGGGGAGTGAAGTGTTAAAGGTTCAACCATACTAGGCCCAGCATTTTTATGAGATGGGGTTGATCAGTTACCTTTGCCTTGCCTAACTCAAGAGCAGGTTCAATTAGGCCTGCCCATGTAGAACTTGGTAGACTAGAGCGTGAGTGTACCAGGCTTTGAACCAGAAACCCGGTAGCTGTGCTGCAAGAGGAACAGATTCTAAACTCTTGGCCATCGGATTCACTATTCATTTATTGGGACACGAGAAAAAAAAATGTGTAAGGTTCCTGGACTTTTCTAGAATACAGTAGAATACCCAACCACATGACACGTGACCGGCTACGTGCCGGTTCTACTTTCACTCAGTAGGCATGTACGTTACAACAACACGCCAATCTGGCATCAAGCGAGATAAACAATCAGGCATCAGACGAGTCAATAGCCAAGCTTTGCCCGACAAATCAGCACGGACACATTGGCATTGATGAAAGAATTGACCAGATGGGAAAAGCTACCGTGTTTTAGTAATCTATTGTCGCGTATTCCAGATTTAAAAAAAAGAATATCTTTTATACAGCTTTGAGATACCCTGTTGCTTTGAAGATATTGCCATAGAGCCACATTGAGTTTGTGCGTAGTATCTAAATTTAAAAATTGTATCCATGTTTATCAACTGTTTCAATAATATACACAGTACACACAAATGAGCGAGGAAGAGATAGCGAGATATAGAGAAGACACAGAGAGAGAGAGAGAGAGAGAGAGAGAGAGAGAGAGAGAGAGAGAGAGAGAGATGGACAAAAACGGGAAGATTAAACAGTATACATTCAGTACATACGCACTATTTAGAGCGAAGAACTGTTCAGTAAAAAGAAAATATAAAACAGGAAAGAAAAGAAAAGAGTTCTCAACTGTGGTTCCTAAACGGTGTGGCACGCCACACTGGTGTGGCGCCATATGATGGCAGGTGTGGTTGGAAGATTCACAGACAAGCAAGGATTTAGATAGATTTTAAAAAACTGCATATACCAAACATAGATATGACGGCCATTTTCTTACTGATTGTGTTACTTGTGATATAATATGGGAAATATATGTATATAACCCCATAGAATGCTCCAGAATTGTTCACATTTTATTCAGTAATTTAACTTACTATATCAAATAAATACATTTCTCTATGACACATTATTGTGGACTTGGATTTTCAGCTCCGACAAATATCGAAGACCAGAAAAGAGAAAAGCTTCTTTGTGTTGATGAGGAGATGAGAGTTTGCTTGTCTCAAATAATACCTAATATAAATGAGATTACCGTGCCAAAAAAGGATACACCTCTCATTGAATTTGTAAATTTTATGAGTGAATCATGTTTGTATGTAGCTGTATTGTTTTACACTTTCTGGATGGTTCATGATCATTGTATAAAGTAGGTGTGTTCTATGTTATAAATAGATCACTACTAAGGGTAGATTTGTTTGGTTTAAAAGGTATTTCTTATCTAAAAAAAAAAAATTTCGGTGGGACTCGAGCAATTTTTTTATTCCAAAAGTGTGGCCAAGAGAAAAAAGTTTGGGAACCACTAGGAGAGATAGTCAATACATGTTAAAACTTGGAGAGGAGAAAAAAAAAGGGGGGGGGGGGGGGTGTGTTAATTGTCAACAACAACTAAAAAGTATGACAAAAAAGTTAAACGCTACCTTTGCCTTGTGTAAGTCACAAGCAGAGTCATATACCCATTTACAGCGGGGTAATCTGACGCGTGACGTAAACATGTTTTGATCCAGGAACCCGGTAAATTTACCGCGAGAGGCAAGCTCCCTAATCAGGATCGGCTTTTGGGTGGGGCGGCCGCAATGGGCGCCGGCTAAGGGGAAGCGTCGAAATGTATTTAAAATAATACAAGTGTCAAAAGAAAATTTAACAGTAAATAATTATCTGCTCATATTTTTTTAGTACACACTCATACGTCAAGCTGAATATGTTCACAGAAAGCACTGGTCATCTTGAGGCTATTTCTATCTCCATAGAACTATTCCAGGAAGGAATGTCACTGGTGACGGTCATTTGCTTGTATGTAAGCGAGCACCATCACGATTACTAGTACCGCCTTGAAAAATCCCGAAGTTTGGCTGTGGCTCTAACCACTCTGCCAATCAAAATGTTCAAGAAGATGTGAAAGCACCATTGTATAATCCTTACCATTGTGCATTGTTTCTTAATGCTTTTAATATTTCATAATTAAGCTGTATTAGTGGTATCTTTTACCACCCGCGTGTTGCTGGGGTCCAGCATGTGAGTAAAGAAAACTAACATTGCAACCCAGCAAACATGTATGTAACAGCCAATAAGGAGGGTTGGGCACGAGGACGGCTACCCCATTCTATTGCCAGCCCCATGCACAAACCTCAAATGTTTTTATCGTATGCCCGCTATTACTCGAGACGAAATCTCCGGTTAGTATGTGTAGCAAAATCTGTGAGATAATCGCTTATTTCAGTAAGATTTTAGTCCTATGATGAATAAATACACCAGCCCTCAGGTGTCTGACTGGTTTCAACTTCAACGCCAGTAGAGCTGCCTTTTGTGCAGTGGAAATGCTAAGAAAATGACCCGCCGTAAAAATCTAACACGCTTTAGTTTCGGTTTCGAAAAACGTACAATAAACATTTTAACATCTCGCCGATCTGCTGCACGAAACGGGGAAAAAGCTTGTGAGACCAAACTGGCGTTTGAATTAACGTAATATGTTAACATTTGTAATAATTCGGGCATTTCTCAATAGTAAGAATGAGGCGATTGTAATAATTAACGCAAAACACTACCAAAGTTTTGAAAAACCCCTCTTCGCTCTGCACGCGGTCTCTTTAATATATACACGCTTTGGGCAAAGCCAGCAGAGGCAAACACACAGACAATTTTCCAGTTCCTCCTAGCGGTAATATTCTGACGTCACTCAAACTAGTTGGTTTATTTGAATAGTGAGGAAAATGTTAGAGACAGGGGGGATGGCCGAATTGTGTAAAAATTTATATTTGACGATTGACAGTGACAAAATTGAAAATCTAAACCATACTGAAACTGACCATAAAAATCATATGGTAGTATAGCTTAGAGTCCCCTGAGCAAAAATATGTTTTAAAAAATATGGTAGTCCAAGTATTAGCCAAGTTATTGAGAAAATACTAAATGTCTAAGAACGCTTGGCCGGACAGACTGTTGTCCTTGCTCGTTACACATAACGTTATTGGGGACGCTAGTTTAAAAAAAGAGGCATTCTAGTAATTCAAATTCTATTGGTTGGTATAAGAGTATAGGAGTAAATGGGGAGAGATAGGAAAAATGTTAACTAAAACTAAACATCTTTTTCTATTGGCATAACTAACGCAGACTGACCAATGGACTACGAGGCACATAGTTTGTTTGGAATTGTTTTGTTTTTTCAAACTAAATTCAAAAAGTTGTAGTAGTGCCTGCTTTCATTGGTCGGCTCTAATAGATATTGGCAAGAGGCATAGTGGTCTCGTGGCCATTTGACTAGAAAATTTTATTCAAACAACTACGTTGAGATCAGATGTGATAACTTGTAAAATTAACTACTAAATTCACTATCTGGACAAGGCAGAGCAAAACTGAGGCCATATTCTTTGCCAGTCAACGTTATTTGTGACATATTTCTTTGAACTAGTGGTAAGAATGCTTTATGTATTTACATGCTTGATTAAAACTGAAAAAGTCAGATACTGCTGTGGAAAAGTGAAGGACATGCCGGAAGCAAACATTATTGAGTCCTCACATTGAACTGTATTTGACTGTTGCATAATATTATGATTTTGTATTAATATTTTGTATTGGAAATGTTAGGAAGCCTCTGTGTTCTATGAATACTTTTGAATATGCCTAGGGCGTTTATAAGTTAGAAAAGAAAAGAAAAAAATCATATAAAAGGAGATGTGGTTACTCCACGTTATTGCATTGAAGCAAACTATGTAAAAGTACAGGGGCGTATCTGCCATAGGGACCTGTGGTGTGGTCACAGAAGGGTGTGAGTCATAAATTAGGGGCTGATGCACATGAATGCACAAGAGGCTGACCCCATACCGTCATGTATACATAGTGATAAGAAGTTGTGATCAGGTATGAAAAGGCCAGGGTGTCTTTTTATTGCAAAGTTTTTATTTCCTGATACCATCCGGTGACAGGAAACCTGATGAGTGGGTGTAAAGTCTCCATTATAAAGTTTAAGCTGTCAGCTGATAGCCTGAAGGAGCTTGCGTGTGGGTGCTGATCTACATTGTCTCTACATTGATATACTGACTTATATTCGACCTACCAAGAATCCCAGGTGACATGTTATCAGCTGGAACATCTGACGTTTCATCCTAAGAAACTAGTTCCTATCAAAATAACATTGAATTATATGGGGCATGATGAAAACAACAGCTCCTCATAACAAATGACAATCACTAGAAACTATTAAAGTTTTAGTCTGTGAATACACCTACAGGAACTCCATATTACATATATTCATAGGACCAAGAGTCCATATTTTTAGTTAAAGCATTATATGTAAATATATTTCCTCATTTTCAAAGACCTGTCCAAAAGAGTTGGCGGGACAGGCAGATTAAATTGTATAAAGAAAAAACATTCAAATTTTAAAAGAAAACTTTAACCACCGTCTTATTCATTTTTTATAGTGAGTTAAAGTGTATTGTGTTGATGTACCATCATCTTCATTTCACCCCTAGACACTAGAGACATCATACACCAGCCACTAGAATCAAAATACGGACTGTGTGAGATCTAGGGAGGTAGCGTTAGGTCCCTGATCAAATATATCATCATCATCATTCTTTTTTATAGTCAGGGACCTACATGTGCTTGACCTCACACAGTTACCACAGACACAACTATCTTTCTTGTTAGGTATAACATCTTAACCTCCCCAGCAAAAATTACATTTGCTACAGTATGTCTAGCCTGAGACTGATTTTACGTGAGTATCCCTTTTTTCCTGTACAAAGACAAGTGTCCTCTGGCCATTCAGGCAGATACTCGCCGATTTCGGAGGTACCCATTAGAGCTGGGTAGGCTCAGGAGCCGTTCAGGTTATTCCAGTTCCTGGTCGACGACACTTCTTCAAATGTCTTCGCCAGGGCTCGAATTATTCCAGTCCAAGTCCCGGTCGACGACATGCCTTCAAATGTTCTCGCCAGGGCTCGCACCTGGATCACTCGATCGCCAGCGCAGTGTGGTAACCATTACACCAGCGCGGCTCTCAAACCTCATATTAATCGTCTTGTACGACATGCATGAGGGTGCGGTAGTCTTTTTCTGTCTTTGTATCTTCAGAGACCCCCCCCCTCCCGCCCTCGGAATTACACCGGGCGTATGTCACTATCATTTATCATCATATGCCCCTTTTCACTCCCCAAGGAGGAGGGGGTCAACACAACCCTGTAGTTGGTCATCTTTCAGGAAACGTCCATCCAAGCACGAATACGCTCTGGTAGTGGTAGTTTCCGGTAACTATTTGTTTCACACTATGAGGTTATTGTTGAATAGAACCGACATCATTGCACTCCGGGCAAACCTATAGCTGCTCAGTTTCCATAAGTTTATGTCGAAGAGTGCGAATGCTAACTGTTCCTTTAGCTCGCTGGTTATAAACACCATGTCTGCTAGCCTGACGTTTGATGCCAAATTCCAAGTCATAACCTTGATGATTCATGATTCATCTGTTGCAGCCCCAAGCACAACTTCACATTAGTTGAATTCTTTGACATGCGTGAGGGACACTATGACACTTTATGGTTGTGACAGAATAACATGCTGATACAAATGAAGACCTTATTTGAAAAAGCAGACATGTCACATTTTTATAAAGACTGAGTTTCTGACTACAGCTCATTAAGCATAGTTCAAAAAAAAAAAAAATGTGCAGAAACTAAACTTACGATATTTGAAAAAAACTTTCCTCTCCAAGAAAATGAACCATAAAAACAGTCCATCCTTCTTTGCGTCACAGTGTTTCAAATTTTAAATTTCAATTTTCTCGGACCATTTTTGTATGACATGTCAGGTTTTTCCAAAGATGTAATCAAGTTTAGACTGTAAACTGACAAACACAGAGAAACAATAAATATGAAACATATAGTAGATGTTTTAGGTGACTATGTAGTAGCAGTTGGCATCTCTTCATATTCCATTTAGCTCCATGTGGAGTATATGACTTTCACTAATCACGCATATCGTTCCTGTCATGTGGAGTATATGACTTTGACTAATCACGCATATCGTTCCTGTCATGTGGAGTATATGACTTTCACTAATCACGCATATCGTTCCTGTCATGTGGAGTATATGACTTTCACTAATCACGCATATCGTTCCTGTCATGTGGAGTATATGACTTTCACTAATCACGCATATCGTTTCAGCCATGTGGAGTATATGACTTTCACTAATCACGCATATTGTTCCTGTCATGTGGAGTATATGACTTTCACTAATCACGCATATCGTTTCTGTCATGTGGAGTATACGACTTTTACTAATCACGCATATCGTTCCTGTCATGTGGAGTATATGACTTTCACTAATCACGCATATCGTTCCTCTCATGTGGAGTATATGACTTTCACTAATCACGCATATCGTTCCTGTCATGTGGAGTATATGACTTTTACTAATCACGCATATCGTTCCTGTCATGTGGAGTATATGACTTTGACTAATCACGCATATCGTTCCTGTCATGTGGAGTATATGACTTTCACTAATCACGCAGGAGCCGCGCTAGCGTAGTGGTTACAACACCGCTCTGGCGACCGGGTGATTCAGGATCAAACCCGGGCGACGGCATTTGAGGATTTTTCGTCGACCGGGAATTGGACTGGATTAACTCGAGACCTGGCGAGTACATTTGAAGGAGTGTTGTCGACCAGGGATTGGCGGCTCCGGAGCCGACCCAGCTGCAATGGGTACCTCCGAAATCGGAGAGTATTTGCCTGAATGGCGAGGGACACCTGTCTCTGTACAAGTAAAAAGGGATACTCACGTAAAATCAATGTCAGGTTAGACATAGTAATAACCTGAGATTTCGCCTCGAGTATTAGCGGGCGTACGAAAAAAAAAAAAAAAAAAAAACTAATCACGCATATCGTTCCTCTCATGTGGAGTATATGACTTTCACTAATCACGCATATCGTTCCTGTCATGTGGAGTATACGACCTTTACTAATCACGCATATCGTTCCTGTCATGTGGAGTATATGACTTTCACTAATCACGCATATCGTTCCTGCCATGTGAAGTATATGACTTTCACTAATCACGCATATCGTTCCTGTCATGTGGAGTATATGACTTTCACTAATCACGCATGTCGTTCCTGTCATGTGGAGTATATGACTTTCACTAATCACGCATATCGTTCCTGTCATGTGGAGTATATGACTTTCACTAATCACGCATATCGTTCCTGTCATGTGGAGTATATGACTTTCACTAATCACGCATATCGTTCCTGTCATGTGGAGTATATGACATTGACTAATCACGCATATCTTTCCTGTCATGTGGAGTATATGACTTTGACTAATCACGCATATCGTTCCTGTCATGTGGAGTATATGACTTTCACTAATCACGCATATCGTTCCTGTCATGTGGAGTATATGACTTTCACTAATCACGCATATCGTTCCTGTCATGTGGAGTATATAGTAAAGGAACCCGTTACACGCCCATTGAGGCATATTGGGAATATGGTGTTAGGCCCATATTATCTTGACCGTCGGCACACGAGGGGTGATGTGGTCGGCATCACGCCAGCCGCCTTAACCTTCCCAGAGTAGCTCTGGTACCCATTTGGGGCTGGGTCAACCCAGGAGCCGTTTGTGGCCTAAAAATTTTCCGCCTCATCTGGGGATCGAACCATAGACCACTGCGCTAGGAAGCCAGTGCACTAACCACTATGCTACCGCGGCTCCTATGTGGAGTATATGACTTTGATTAATCACGCATATCGTTCCTGTCATAGAGATTATATGACTTTCACTAATCACGCATATCGTTCCTGTCATGGGGAGTATATGACTTTCACTAATCACGCATATCGTTCCTGTCATGGGGAGTATATGACTTTCACTAATCACGCATATCGTTCCTGTCATGTGGAGTATATGACTTTCACTAATCACGCATATCGTTCCTGTCATGTGGAGTATATGACTTTCACTAATCACGCATATGGTTCCTGTCATGATATACAAAAACAAGAAAATAAGACTTCTAATAAATCACACAATTACAGCACCTAATATTTTAACTAGGTCAGTTAGACAAGGGTGCCCACTCTCGCCCTTGTTATATGTACTTTCAATAGAACCCGTGTTAGAGAAAATTAGACAAGACACAAACACCTTTAATGAGTTTGAACGAGCCAGCGAAGCAAAATTAAACATTCAGAAGTTAAAGGTAATGGGAATAGGTAAATGGAGAAACAGATCAGACTTTCCGTTTGAGTTGCTCCAAGTAAATAAAATACAAATTTACAGTATTTCAAACACTGCCACGCCAACACAAAGAAACACAGAGGTATGGAAATATTTGTTAGAGAAAATAAAAATCAGACTAGAAAGACATCAATACAAAAGTACTACAATTTTCGGAAGATCGGTTTTAATTAACACTTTTATTCTACCTAAATTGATTTTCATAGCAAATGTTCAAACCATTCCTCAAGAAATTATTACACGAATAAACAAACTCACAAGAACATTCTTATTTCGCAAAACTTTACATTATATAAAACATAAAACGTTAATACGACCCAAAGATAGAGGGGGAGTATCTTTACAAGATATAGCAACAAACATTAAAGCTTTAAGAATCAAGTACATAGGAGAAATCGTTAAAAATCCTGAACAATACCCCATCGCTCGATATTATATTACAACTGTGGTGAGTTGGGATTATATAAATATAGTTATAGGGGACTTAGTGTACTGAATGAGATCAGCTGTGAAGGTTTCTGTATCTAATAAGTTTGGTGTATTACAGAGAACCTTGCTTGCTACCACATTTCGACCTAAATCAGACTTATTCTTGAATTGTATGATGACTTCGTTTAATGTCTAGGGTTATGATAGTGATGAAGTGTAAGTTCACAACAACCAACAGATAGATAAACACCTAAGTTAAGATCCACAACAATTTACAACACTATGACAATCACAAAAACATAACACTCTAAAGATTTATCTTAAGTCAAGTGTTAACTTTTATACACTGTATTAGCTTTTTCAATATATAAATATCCTGATCCTACTACAATGTGAATCAGGAATCACAATCAAATGTAAGCTCAATGTTTATGTACAAGAATTTATACAAAAAATCTTTGTCCAGACATATAATATTATTGTAATATGAGTGTAGTGTTGTGATGTATTATTATGAGGTAATACTGACTTTTAGTGCTAGGTTGTTGTTGGTCATCACGACTTCATGTGTTTGTACTGGTGGAAATAATATTGAAGGATTCACAGATTCTGGTTTTTTAAAATTTCTGTCCCTTTTGTTTTTATAATAAAGTTCAGTTCAGGGTATTTTATTCAAGGTTGAGCTTTTTCGTGCTGACAAGCGCTTATCTCATAATGCAGCTGCAGGAAACCTGTATCCTCTGCTCGCTTGCTTCTCAGTTTGATAGTATGATATACAATGGCCGCTATCTTGTGCAAGGAGTCTGCTGCCAGCTTTTTGGATCACGCAGTCCTCAGACCGGACGATGCAATATCACCATCTATACCACGGCCCCTGAAATGAGAAGGTTGTGCCTCCTTCGTCATAACTAATATACAATATTATTCCACACTGAAGTACATGACAGTACAAACAAACATAAAGTTCAGCGCTTTAGGCCAACTGCTAGCTTTTCATGTGACAATATACACCAGTATTCCTCTCCCTAATGGTGACAACGCCTCTGCAATTCCAGCTGTAATCCCTTCCATACAATAGGATAGGTGTTATGTTACTATATGGCAATCCAATATATATATATATATGCCGTTATACTCCTCTCTGACAATCTTTTACATGGTGGAGCAATATCTAGGCTTTGCCTCATGCTTGCTACTGAACCACACACATACAGACATAATTTATCATTTCACATTCAATTTTTATATAAAATACAGATTAAAAATGTCTAGCTTACCACAATTCGTAAGGAAATACACACTAAAGATGACTGGCACAGTTTGATCTGCGGTATGTCCAGGCTGTTATCATATATTTAATTTTGGATAACACTGCCTGCTCTCATCTCTCACAATGTGTAACGATATGGCGTCCCCTCTAAGATTTCTTCTGCCAATATCCAGTATATTGGCTAATCGTTTTGAATATTTTCAAAAGAGTACACAGTCATTCAAATATTTTCATTCACTTTTACTCCGTTTGTAGGCATTTATTTGTTATTCATAGGTCACCCAATCAAATTTCTTTTAACTTCAAAGTTCAGCCAATGGCTTCCCTCGTACTATCTTAGGCTTTCTGTCACTACTATGTTTCAACAAAATTCAGGGAATTCCATCCCAAGCAGATATGACCAAACCTGACAGTATCTCTGTTCTCTATATGTTTTATTATCAATATCTAATTATCTAATGGACTTTTTAGATAATTTATTACATATTCCTAGTCCACTAGCCTTCCTGTACACGAATATATGATTTTCAAGGGGCTAAGTGGCGTAGTTAAGAATACGATCTTTTTTCGATGTTAAGTGTTTAATTTCAACTACCACCTGTTCAATTCTTTACGACTGTACTATCAGTATAAAGTCAGGAGCCCTACGTAAAATATCAGGTTTCCTAATAGGAATTAAACCTGTTTTCTAAACCTAACATCGTATCGTTAGTTTTTTTCATAATGTTTATTTGAAAAAATCAGGCCATGCACACTGCGAGTTGGTTTATTTTTAGACACACTGCGAGTGGCTTGCGTTACTGTGTTCCATGGTCCGTCTATCTCTCTCTGTTTTTTTTCTTCTAAGCCCGTCTGTCTTTCCAAGGCTAACCTTGTGCGCGATTCTGCACTAATGTTAGTTTTTAAAATCAAGGTCGTCTAGAAGATTTTACTACACATTCTATTTTTAGAACTACGGTTATCGCCGTATCGTTAAGCCTAAGCATTTTATTTAGGAACGAACGAATTAGGACAAGTAGAAATCTTGTGTTAGCCATTACGGCGTTATACA
This sequence comes from Oreohelix idahoensis, assembly GCA_024509875.1. NCBI lineage: Eukaryota > Metazoa > Mollusca > Gastropoda > Stylommatophora > Oreohelicidae > Oreohelix > Oreohelix idahoensis. The sequence continues at coordinate 102,628 of JAMPIV010011634.1, forward strand.
ACGAAGGCGTTATCTATACTGGGAAAGCACTGGTCTTTCTCCATTCTTCTTCCTATCGTATTATTTCGTTCGGCTTTACATTTATGTTCTAATTTATATATATGGGTATTAGAATTTTTCACCACAACAACAATAATCAACCTCATCATTTTGGCACTTTACCACGGTTCTACAAACAATGCATGCATACAGAGCAGACAAGGAAACACACATTTTTTACAACAAAACACACGTTCCATTTACAGAAGTCTCATTAGTGTTCAAAAACCCTCATTATTGACAAGGATAAAACGTGGGTACAAATATTTCTTAACTGATTAACAACCTATTTTTAGGAGCCTACACGATTTACCAGTTGCTCCACCCGCAAAGGAAGTCACCTTTAGATTACTATATAGCATGACACCCATTAGGCAAAAACTTTGACCCATTTCGGAGTGTCTAAACAGTTGTACATGTGGAAGTGTGAGTTGATGAAAGTTTTTTTTTTTTTTTATGTAGGATTCAATGTACTAAATAGGAATTTGATTAACTATAAAGCAATATTATTTTTTTTTTCTTCTTTAAAATTTAATTAACTTAGTTTTATTCCACTGTTACTGTATAAATCTAAATAAAATCGTAATTATTAATAACTTATATTTTATGTATTTAATTATTAAATTACTCTTTTTATTTTTTAACTTGTTTAAGTACGCAAATGGAAGTGAGAGTATGTGCAAATGTTCATATGTAATATACAATGTACTTTTCTTGCATTTCAAGTAAAATGTACCTGTTCTCGTAAAGTGGAATGAACCATAAATTTAAAAAAACGGAACTGACTAGTCTATACATGACTTCGACGAATCTTTGAGGTCCAAGGTCCAGCTAAAGCTTCCCTTGCACGGGAACTTTGCATGCCTGGGGTCAGAGCTGGTCCCTCCCCATATGTCATGGTTGAATACGAAAGCTGGGGGCGAGTAGTTAGCACGGATGTGTAGTTAAGAGCTGGCATCCTCAGCACGGAGGTGAGCGCTCTGTGCGTCCTTGTGGTAGCTGGTTAGCGACCACAGTCTCACTCGATAAGCAGGACTTATCCAATGATAATGTCCTATCTTATCAATGAGGGGAAATGATGCGCCAGTTATCCCTCGCTCAATCTTAAATGTACGATACGTTTGTGTTAAATAGCGATGTCTAATATCTTTTTCAGATAACGTTTTTCTCTTTTACAGTTGCATATGAAACAGGTCATACTTATTTTAGCATGCAATAATAATCTCTGTCTTAGAGAATGTATGATATTCTGTTGTTCTTAATAAAGTGAAACTTTTTTTTTTTTTAATTAGCAGGATGGAAGGAAGGATATCTGGTTAAGTTGCCCAAGAAGGAAAATTTTAAAAAGTGTACAAATTACACTAGTCAACAAATTTTCAAAAGTTATTTGTACCAGAAATTAAATTTACCATTTCTTATTGATTTTGACATGCTGATTTCAAATATCAAAATGAAATTCACCAATTGGCTCTGGTTTTTTTAAATGATGAATTTGCATTACAGTAATACAAATAATGCATGCTTGTTTAATTCTCTGGGGTGAACAGCTAGTCTTTCTACTTTAGCATTATAAAAATTGTGGTTACGTACTCAATTAATTGATATTTCAACATAAAATGATAGAAAAAATAAAAACATTATTTAAAGTTCACATATCATGTTTTAAAAAGGCACATTTGAACTCATTCCGTCATTATTCAGTCGCAGTTCGAGCTCTCTTTGCTTGCTTCTTGTAGTCAATCGATGAGGTGTCTCTTGTCACAGTCCAACAGTAATCAGCAAGCATTGAAGGGCTCCAATTGCCTTGATACCTTGTCTCCATAGCAGCAATGTCCTGGTGAAATCGTTCACCATGCTCATCACTGACTGCTCCACAGTTTGACGTAAAGAAATCCAGATTAGAATCCAGAAAATGAATTTTCAAAGACATGTTGCAGCCAAGACTCTTATACTTCAGAAGGAGATTTTCTACAATTTCATTGTAATTATCAGATCTGTTGTTTCCAAGAAAATTGTCCTCCACTGACTTAAATGCTAGCCATGCTGCTTTTTCCTTGCCATGCAACACGCAAAGAAACACGTTATCATGAAGAAGTTTTCGAATTTGCGGACCAACAAATACTCCCTCTCTTATTTTAGCTTCACTCAGTCTTGGAAATTTTCTGATGAGGTATTTGAAAGCCTCATCTGTTTTCTCTATTGCCTTGACAAAGTTTTTCATGAGACCCAGCTTAATGTGCAAGGGTGGCAACAAAATCTTGCTGATGTCGACAAGTGCTGGGTCCTCAACGTTCTTACTGCCAGGCTGCAATGACTGCCTGATTGGCCAATGTCTTCTGATGTAATGGTCACTTCGTGCACGGCTATCTCACTCACAGAGAAAGCAACAGTACTTGGTGTATCCACCCTGTAGTCCAAGCAAAAGAGCGACCACTTTTAAGTCACCGCAAAGTGACCAATGATGATGATCGTAGTTTATTCACTTCAAAAGCTGCTTAATGTTTTCATAAGTTTCTTTCATATGAACTGCGTGACCAACTGGAATTGACGGTAACACATTACCATTATTCAACAAAACAGCTTTAAGACTCGTCTTGGATGAATCAATGAAAAGCCTCCACTCTTCCGGTATGTAATTGATTTTGAGGGCTGCCATTAAACCAGAAATGTTGTGGCACGCAGAAAAGTCACCCTCTTTGAAAAAGAATGTAATAAGCGGCTTCTGGCGGTTCCTATACACAGAAATTGTAACATCTTCTGCCAGGAGATTCCACTGTTGCAATCTGGAACCCAAAAGCTCCGCCTTGTTCTTCGGTAAATTCAGATCTCTTACAAGATCATTCAGTTCACCGTGGGTTATTAAGTGTGGTTTAGTGGATGTAGTTTGCTCAAAATCTGGGTCGCTTGAGGTTGATGGTTCAGGACCACCAATGTCCTCTTCTTCATCAGTGGAAGCAGCTGAAAATGATTCTGGCACTTTGGGAACTGGTAGGTCATCGCCATGTGGTACCGGACGTATTGCAGAGGGGATGTTTGGATATTCCAGAGTCCATTTTTTTCTTTTTTGATATGCCTTTCCCAATTGGAGTGACCATGCAAAAGTAACAGTTGATGAGATGATCAGTGGGCTCTCTCCAAATCATTGGGACTGCAAAAGGCATAGCTTGTCTTTTGCCAGTCAACCACAGTTTAAGATGTGCTGCACATGTATTGCAGCATATGTGTGGCGCCCAGCTCTTATCTTGATCTCCTATTCTGAGCCAAAATACAAACTGTACGCTTTCTTAATCACTTAAGTTATATTACGTTTTTGTGATACAAATGTCACCTCATCACATATATAACAGAAATTTTTAGCACTGTTCACACATGTCCTAGGCATTTCTAACTACGATACTTTTGATAAGGACAAATGCACTAACTAATGGCAAAGTTTTATCAGAGATAAGATATTTATACACAAAGGTGATTGTGACGTACGTATAGTATGAAAAGTGAAGTCCCTGAATTGTTAGATGATATGGTAGGTCCCTCGAATAGCGTCGCAGCCCCTGGATTTGTGGGTAACACAATAGTCAACGTGGGTTCCCCACGTTTTTTCATTAGTATGCACCATAGCAGAGTGGATTTTTCACCACGTTTAATCATTATTATGTAGACAGTTATCATGCGAGGATCCAGGAGTTTTGGTTTGCCTTAGGGGAGGTTAAGCTACACCTACTGCCAATTTCTAGAGCAATTTAAAGCAAGCATTTCTCCACACCTTTCTGGCACCCCGCCTAGTAGGAGTTGCCAAAGCTTATCGGCAGAGCGGCTAACGATCAAAGGCAGTACTGGTCCCAGAACGGACGATGTAGTTTCCCGCTGTTAGGTAACACGGCAGTTTGAACCAGAGGAGAGCGCCGGAATCGCGGAGGCAGCGAACGGAGATAGGGAAACCAGGGGCGGCATCTCTCTTTTAGTCTGGCGGCCAGAATATCGATAGTCTCATGAGTTCTTAAAAGGTGTGAAATTTTCACGTGTCCCCCCGATCCTTCATTCCATTTAATATAAATAAAGACCTCTGAAAAATGCATTTATCATTCATTTGCCAGAGATTTAAAGAAACACTAGCGTATAGTTGAATCCTGCTAGATTCCATCTGAATTGTTGGCTATATTAGAGTGAATTCTTTTCTGTGCCAAACGGTATAATATAGTAGTTAAAATGATCAGTGGTCTAGTGCTTTCATTTTATTTCACTGGATTGTGTGTTAATTTAAACTTATTAAAAAAACCTATTTCAAAGTTCCAGCTGTAAACTAAATGATATATCTATTACATTATTTCCAAAGATAATAGATGCCGAAATGCTTAAATTAACTTTTAAAGTCACGAAGGAATTTATAACTAATTAATTAAGTTAAGTTATATATATATATATATATATATATATATATATATATATATATATATATATATATATATATATATATATATATATATATATATATATATATATATATATATATATATATATATATATATATATGCGTTTTAACCATTAAACTCGCGAAGTGTTTTCTTAAATATCTAATTGAATACGCGAGTGTATATAATAGTCTTAACGGTAAATTTATCGCGCGTTAGAATGTTATTGGATTTTTGTAGTATGGTTTCATGTTTTTCTATCTTTCATATAGGGTGATCATAACCTTTGCGTCCCAGCAAAAACATTTTATAGAGTCCTCCAGACTCGGTTATTAAAACCCTCCAGATATTTTGATGAATAGTTTAAATTTTAATCTTGTGGCGATCCTGTGTGGGGTCCAGCTAACTGAATTTACCAGAAAGAAAGCAAACCCAAGAACAATTTAATACATCATCAATTAAATTAAGATTTACTGGAGAAGAACATTGCCAGAGCTATATTTATATTCTTATACTGCTCTACTGCGAAAGAGAGTAGATATCTCCTGAACCCTGGCTGTGCACATTTTCTTCACTGGACTTAAACCCCCGAAGAAAAACCTACTTTACTGGTCAGTCGTGTCATCACGCTTAAGAAGTTTTTCCACCATCAGCGACTAAATCCAAGAGACCACACCATTCTCACCCCTGTATCTGTAACCGTGCCATCCAATAGAACTTTTTTAATATAACGAAACAAAGAACACTTAAGCTTCACTTTCCAGCGATTTCGGGACACTTTGCAAACCGCATAAACCTGCTAAATCTGGAGCTGGAACAGAAGAAAAAGACACTACCTATGTCGAGTGTTTAATTGCTGTTTTGTATTTTTCTATGGAGTGCCAGATTCCACGATCGGTAAGTGTGTGTGAGAAAATGAGTGTTGGCCATCACGAGCGTGCATGAATGAAGGAGCATTATTTGCAACCATTTATAATTTGTTCACCCGATAAATATTTTGTTTATTGTATTGTTCTTCTGTAAGTGAGATTTCCTAACCTTGGTTATTTCCCCTCCCTTAAATCTGTTTAGTAGAGGGAAAACATTTTTGAGAACAATAGGACTTTTTCTACCACCTATACCTAGTATACTCGTATCAGAGTATATTAATTTACCATTTGGGTTAAATTATCTATTTGTCTGATAACCAACTGTCTTTTGGATTGGGTTTTTGTTATTTGTCTGTTTCAAGCGGGAAGGGCATATTGGATTATTCCTATTCAACCCCCCCCCCCCTCTCTCCACCTTGGTACTTTGTATTTTCTGTACTATGATTTTCGCCTGTAACTTGATAAATGTTTTTGATTGTGATTTAAATGATAAATAAACATCATAAAACTTTAGTACTGTGTTGGAAGACCCAAGCCCAAATTACCCATATTTGTTAACCATTGTTTGTATTCACGTAGCGTCCGTGTGGTTGAAGCACCAAATTGGTGTGAGCGCAGGTGTGTTTGGAAACTGGCAAATAATTGTTTAGCCAGGAGAGTTGTAGGAGTCTATCAATAAAATAATATTGTCGTAAGATAGGCAAAATCGGTGCACTACCCGATTTTCTTAGACTGTCCTTACTCTTCCAGCACCTTTGTGAATCTACTACCTATTTCTAAACCCTTATTATCACAGAGCCTTCACCATCATTCTTCACTCTAACGGGACCACTATTTCTAAGACCTATCTCAAATATAAATTTACGGCAATAAAATGGGTCGCTCTCCGGGATTTTTGAGTCTGATCTAGAACTTGTACCACTTAACGGGTAGCCCAGTTTGATTCTGATCTTTAATCTGGGTCTGTCTAGATAGAGTGTGAGTGAGTTGTCTTTTGTGAAGTTAGGGTATAATAAAAATAATTACACCCCTAGACAACGCCTTTTAGTAATTGGGTCGACCACACAACAATATTTACAGGATTTGTTTCTTTCCACAACAGCTGAGAGTTAGAAAAACAAAAATATTGGTTATTTAAATTATTCTCTGGCAGAAATAACTGGAATTTTTTTTTTATAAGATTTGCTGGGATCGCGTGATTGGTGAATCAGTCAGAAAGATTTTGAAGTTACCAGAGTTGAGCTAAGCTAAAGACGCCTTATTCTGATTTTTTAAATCAAGTTAATAACGTCTCTTCTCATAACTGACTTCAGAGGGCGGAGTTTTGTTGGCGGAGAATTAAAATTTTAAGAAAATTTTTTTTTTCCTTTAAATTGTTTTAATATAAATTTTTCTCTACTGTTAGTAATAAGAGATTTTTTTCTAGTGTTTGACTTACCATTTAACGTGGCATAGTCGCCTACATTAAGAGTCTTAATTGACAGATAATGGCAGCGATAAGTTAGCACATTACACGGTAGGAGGTATCACAAGTAATTTATACTCCAGTGTTTTTCTCGTAGCGGCTTTGAGTTTTTCCCTTCTTGTTTCTTCTTACTATTCTCTAGTAGTAGAAGCATCTAGTTCTTTGACATGGCAGAAAGAATTAAGAGAAGATCCATGTTGAGACTGGAGGCGAAGGGGTCAGGATTAGAGGGAGAAGCCGCGAACCTGTTTGTAAACACGGAACTTGAAAGGTATGACGCGGAGCAAGAGAGAGCAGAAGCTGAGAAGAAGGAAGAGAAAGAGAGGACAGAAGCTAGGAAGAAAGAAGCGGGAGAACGTCAACTGGAACACAAGAAAATTGAGGCAGAGATGGAAGCTCGCAGGGAAAGAGAGAGAAAGAGAGAGAGAGAGAGAGACAGACAGACAGAACGAACTGGCGCTTAAGGCTTTAGAGAGTCGGGGCGCTTCTACTTCAAATAGCGGAGAGCCGTCTTCGCCCCAGTCTCAGTCAACGGATCTCTCCAGCACTCAATCTGCCCAATTAACTGCGATGTCTTTTACTTTAGAGTCTTTCCCTAGCCCCAATGAGAAAATTGACACCTTCCTAGAGAAATTCGAGAGGTTGGCAAATCTGTATGGGTTAGAGAGTTCCAGTTGGAGTCTTAAACTCTCAACTGCGTTGAAAGGTAATGCTTATGACGTGTATACAAAGCTGGAAACCAACCAACATGATTACGACATGCTAAAGAAGGCCTTGCTAGAGCGGTTTGAGATGACCGCCCGAAAATTTCTGCAAATGTTCAGAAACAGCCGAAAGGAGAGCACGGAAACATTTCCCCAGTTCTCTTCACGGCTCACGGGCTATATGACAAAGGGCCTTGAATTATCTGAATTACCTCTTACATATGAGGGACTTCTTGAACTTGTTCTTGTGGAACAGATAAAGTCAACTTTGTCAAACGAAACCCGTAGATTTTTGTCTGAACATGGCGCAGTCAGGCTTGAGGACATCCTCAATAAGGCGGAACGCTATACCAATGAAATGGCCGAACTTCCCAGCACTAAACGTAAACCCACAGATGAGCCATCTCGAAAACAAAATCTAGAGCAGTCATCCTATTCTTCCAATTCCTCTCAGCACTATAACCAACGAGAAACTAATACTCAAAGACCTCCCCAGGAAAAATCGAAATTCTACAAAACCCGATATCCCCCAAACAACAATTCTGATCAACCTGCAAAGCCTGCGTGGCAGCGCGGCCACCAAGGTCAAGGCAAAGGAAAGACCACTACAGCAGGGACGTCTGATCAGGGCAAGCACACCGGGTCAAACCGCATCAGATGTTTGCATACAGCCTCGCAAGGAAGAGTCAATGTCAGTGATTCTCAACCTGAGGGGGACAGACCCTCAACGCGAGGAACTGTAATTTTGAATGGTACCTCAACTACTTGTCTTTTTGACACGGGCTTATCTTTTGATTGTATGTCGCAAGGCACCTAGTCAAACCCGGTCAGGAGACAGAGGACACCGTCAAACTATGTGGAGTTTTTAGGAGTGATGCACCCAGGACGCTTCCTATCGCACTGGTAGAAATACACTCTGATTTTGTCAGAGGTGTTATTAAAGCGGCCATAATGGATGATCCTATCTACCCAGTTATCTTGGGATGTAGATATGTGTTTGTTGGGAGACCAAAAGAGCCGATTGTGGCAGCGGTAACCACAAGAGGGCAAACTAAGAAGGAGAGAGAGCCTGCGCCAAATTTGTTGCCGAATGAACTGAAGAAGGCGCAACAAAAGGACCCTACTCTGGAGCCCTGCTTTAGAAAACTGCCCATGGCTAAGGACCCCAGACACCACGGAGACATCGTTTCGAAGGATGGCGTAATGTATCGTAGAACGGGCGACCCTGATACAGGAAATAACCAGCTCCTAGTACCGACGCAGTACAGAAGCCAGATCTTAGAAATGGGGCACTCTCTTCCCTTTAGCGGACATATGGGACAAAACGCCACTATTCAGCGAATAAAAACCCACTATTGGTGGCCGGGAATGAACTCTGAGATTATCAGGTACGTGAAATCCTGCGCCCAGTGCCAACGTGTAGCACCCAAACACTTGACACCCCCAGTACCTATGGGGCAAATGCCAATAGTAGGGACTCCATTTGAACGGGTTGCTGTCGACATCATTGGACCCCTGGAAAGGACCAAAAGAAGGAACAGGTTCATCCTGACCTTAGTCGACACTTGCACAATGTGGGCCGAAGCTATACCGCTAACATGCACGGATTCCAAGCATGTCGCAGAAGCCCTCGTGCAAATTTTTACACGGTTAGGATTCCCTCAACAAGTTTTGACGGATAATGGATCCCAATTCCGTAGCCTGTTAATGGAGGAGATCTTTAAGATCTTGAGGGCCAAACATATCCACACAAGTCCCTACCATCCTGCCGGAAATGGGCTCGGGGAACGTTTTAACGGCAGTCTCACCATGATGTTACGTAAGCTGGGTCAGGAGAAACCGGAAGATTGGGACCTATATATATCTGCAGTCTTATTCGCCTACAGAGAGATTCCCCAGGCGTCTACGGGATTCCCGCCTGTTTCACTTTTATTTAGCAGACCTATTAAGGGGCCACTAGAAACCTTACTTCGGTCCCTGACAGACCAAAAGGCTGACGAGACAGTCGTCTCTGCAAGCAAATATGTATCTGAGCTCAAGAAAAGGCTAAAGCTAGGATGGGATCTAGCTACAACCAACCTTAAGAAAGCCCGCGCTAAACATGCTAAAAGATACAATAAAGCTGCAAAAGAGAGAGAACTCTAACCAGGGGAGAAAGTTTTATTGCTACTTCCAACCGGAAGCAATAAACTTCGCATCGGATGGCAAGGGCCGTTTACCGTCCTTAAAAAGATCTCACGCACCAATTACAAGATCTCCATTAAAGGAAAGGAGAAGGTCTTTCACATAAATCTCCTTAAGAAATATTTGGAAAGACCAGTGCCGTCCTCCGAGCATCTCCTGGTGGTCGCCATAGCAACGGAAGACGAGGAAGATGATGATAGTTGCATGGAGTACCAATTGCAACCAACTGAATCCTTTAAAGATGTCAAGTTCGGCGACAATCTATAAGAAGAACAACAAACAGAAACCTGGGCGCTACTAAAACAGTACAGTGCAGTCTTAACGGATAAACCTGGTCGAACAAATCTCATCGAATTTGATATGAAATTAACAAACGAGACTCCTGTTCGAACCAGAGTTTACCCCATTCCGTACGCAAAAGCTGATGCACTTCGCAGAGAAATAGACAAGCTGCGTCAGGCAGGAATTATCAGTGAGTCGACATCTCCTTACAGTTCGAGTGTAGTGCTGTTGCAGAAGCCCAATAAGGAAGTTCGGCTGTGTATAGATTACCGGCTGCTAAACGCTGTAACGGAATTCCAGCCCGAACCTCTCCAGACTGTTTCTGAATTGTTCACCAAGCTTAGCAAAGCAAGAATTTTCTCCAAGATTGACCTGAGTAAAGGTTATTATCAAATACCAGTCAAGGAGGAAGTTAAACCTTTGTTAGCTTTCAGCACTAGTGAAGGACATTACACATTTAATGTGATGCCGTTCGGATTACATAACGCACCAGGATTGTTCACCAGGATGATGAGGAAGCTTTTAGAACCTTTGCACAGTCCCCATATCCATAATTTCATGGATGACATCTTAATTGCATCGGAAACCTACGACGAACATATTGCTACGGTTGCTATGCTACTCAGGAGACTACAGGAAACTGGTCTCACAGCAAGACCTAGCAAACGTCTCATCGGGCTTGAAAAGCTAGACTTCCTGGGGCATACTATTTCTCACGGCTGCATGTGGCCTGTTGAGAAGAACGTGAAGAAAATAGTTGCAGCAAAAAGGCACCGAACGAAAGAAAGACACTCGTTCCTTTTTTTCATTATGTGCATATTATCAAAAATACATCCAGAATTTCAACGGACTTACAGCACCTCTGACTGACCTCACAAATAAAGGTCTTCCTGATAAGGTTATCTGGGATCAAAAGTGCGAACACGCGTACAGAACTTTAAAAGGACGGTTGTTTGCATACCCCATTTTGAGCTTACCTGACCTCAAGAAACCGTTCGTATTGCGGGTCGACGCGTCAGGTCAGGGCATCGGGTCAACATTGCTTCAAGCCGAGGACACCGACCCGAATATGCTGACTTGAACGGCTCCTGTGTTAAACCCTCTGGGATTCCCAGTTGCGCATGGCAGTCGGAAATTAAACAAGGCTGAACGTAACTACAGCGTAGTTGAAAGAGAATGTCTCGCTCTGATTGACGGCATCAGACGCCATCAAGAGTTTCTCTATGGGACATTTTTTACGGTGCAAACAGACCACGCTCCCTTAGCTTTTCTTGGCGCAAATATGGAGTTTAACGCCAGGATCATGCGTTGGGCTTTGCTTTTAAGCGTGTACTCTTTCAAAGTGGAATATATTCCGGGAAGACAGAATGTCGGGGCTGACTTAATGAGTAGAAACTGGACTACGGAGGAAGAGCAGGAAATAGAAGATACCAATGATCCAAAAGCTACCGATCAGGGTACCTTCATTGTCATAAATGAAACATGAAAAATGGTTTCATGTCTAAAAGTGGAGACGATTGTGACGTACGTATAGTATGAAAAGTGAAGTCCCTGAATTGTTAGATGATATGGTAGGTCCCTCGAATAGCGTCGCAGCCCCTGGATTTGTGGGTAACACAATAGTCAACGTGGGTTCCCCACGTTTTCTCATTAGTATGCACCATAGCAGAGTGGATTTTTCACCACGTTTGCTCATTAATATGTAGACAGTTATCATGCGAGGATCCAGGAGTTTCGGATTGCCTTAGGGGAGGTTAAGCCACACCTACTGCCAATTTCTAGAGCAATTTAAAGCAAGCATTTCTCCACACCTTTCTGGCACCCCGCCTAGTAGGAGTTGCCAAAGCTTATCGGCAGAGCGGCTAACGATCAAAGGCAGTAGTGGTCCCAGAACGGACGATGTAGTTTCTCGCTGTTAGGTAACACGGCAGTGTGAACCAGAGGAGAGCGCCGGAATCGCGGAGGCAGCGAGCGGAGATAGGGAAACCAGGGGCGGCATCTCTCTTTTAGTCTGGCGGCCAGAATCTCGATAGTCTCCTGAGTTCCTAAAAGGTGTGAAATTTTCACGTGTCCCCCCGATCTTTCATTCCATTTAATATAAATAAAGACCTCTGAAAAATGCATTTATCATTCGTTTGCCAGAGATTTAAAGAAACACTAGCGTATAGTTGAATCCTGCTAGATTCCATCTGAATTGTTGGCTATATTAGAGTGAATTCTTTTCTGTGCCAAACGGTATAATATAGTAGTTAAAGTGATCAGTGGTCTAGTGCTTTCATTTTATTTCACTGGATTGTGTGTTAATTTAAACTTATTAAATAAACCCATTTCAAAGTTCCAGCTGTAAACTAAATGATATATCTATTACATTATTTCCAAAGATAATAGATGTCGAAATTTTAAATTAACTTTTAAAGTCGCGATTTTTGCAGTATGATTTCATGTTTTTCTATCTTTCATATAAGGTGATCATAACCTTTGCGTCCCAGCAAAAACATTTTATAGAGTCCTCCAGACTCGGTTATTGAAACCCTCCAGATATTTTGATGAATAGTTTAAATTTTAATCTTGTGGCGATCCTGTGTGGGATCCAGCTAACTGAATTTACCAGAAAGAAAGCAAACCCAAGAACAATTTAACACATCATCAATTAAATTAAGATTTACTGGAGAAGAACATTGCCAGAGCTATATTTATATTCTTATACTGCTCTACTGCGAAAGAGAGTAGATATCTCCTGAACCCTGGCTGTGCACATTTTCTTCACTGGACTTAAACCCCCGAAGAAAAACCTACTTTACTGGTCAGTCGTTTCATCACGCTTAAGAAGTTTTTCCACCATCAGCGACTAAATCCAAGAGACCACACCATTCTCACCCCTGTATCTGTAACCGTGCCATCCAATAGAACTTTTTTAATATAACAAAACAAAGAACACTTAAGCTTCACTTTCCAGCGATTTCGGGACACTTTGCAAACCGCATAAACCTGCTAAATCTGGAGCTGGAACAGAAGAAAAAGACACTACCTATGTCGAGTGTTTAATTGCTGTTTTGTATTTTTCTATGGAGTGCCAGATTCCACTATCGGTAAGTGTGTGTGAGAAAATGAGTGTTGGCCATCACTAACGTGCATGAATGAAGGAGCATTATTTGCAACCATTTATAATTTGTTCACCCGATAAATATTTTGTTTATTGTATTGTTCTTCTGTAAGTGGGATGTCCTAACCTTGGTTATTTCCCCTCCCTTAAATCTGTTTAGTAGAGGGAAAACATGTTTAGAACAATAGGACTTTTTCTACCACCTATACCTAGTATTGCAACACCTCGTATCAGAGTACATTAATTTACCATTTGGGTTAAATTATCTATTTGTCTGATAACCACCTGTCTTTTGGACTGGATTTTTTTTCTTTCTCTATTTCAAGCGGGAAGGGCATATTGGATTACTCCTATTCAACCCCCCCCCCTCTCTCCACCTTGGTACTTTGTATTTTCTGTACTATGATTTTCGCCTGTAACTTGATAAATGTTTTTGATTGTGATTTAAATGATAAATAAACATCATAAAACTTTAGTACTGTGTTGGAAGACCCAAGCCCAAATTACCCATATTTGTTAACCATTGTTTGTATTCACGTAGCGTCCGTGTGGTTGAAGCACCAAATTGGTGTGAGCGCAGGTGTGTTTGGAAACTGGCAAATAATTGTTTAGCCAGGAGAGTTGTAGGAGTCTATCAATAAAATAATATTGTCGTAAGATAGGCAAAATCGGCGCACTACTCGATTTTCTTAGACTGTCCTTACTCTTTCAGCACCTTTGTGAATCTACTACCTATTTCTAAACCCTTATTATCACAGAGCCTTCACCATCATTCTTCACTCTAACGGGACCACTATTTCTAAGACCTATCTCAAATATAAATTTACGACAGTGATGTAATCATAGGTAGGATTGCATCATCAACTTCTAGTTATATTTTTATTGGTCATTAGAAAAAAATATGCAATTGCCACACAACAGTTGCGTCATATATATAAATTGACCGTAATTAAATAAACTAGTAGCATATATCTTGAAAACTAGAGCCAATCAACATTTTTAAATGTCATTTTCGTTTTCCGCACACAAAAATTAGTTAAGATCAGCTATTTTCATTTCTAGTACATTTTGGTTGTTGACTAGTGTTATAGAGGAATAATGTTACTATCAGTGCCTGGAAAACTATTAAACAGGATTATCCTCGAGAGATTAATTTGTCTATGAACAAGAAACTGAGAGATGAACAAGCAGGTTTTCGACAAAACAGATGCGATCCTGTACAGACCAGATAGCCACTTTGAGAATAATAATTGCACAAAGTCTGCAATGAAATTCACCACTACATTGGATTTATGAACTACGATAAGGCATTCGACAGTGTAGACAGAGAATCACTTTGGAAATTGATGAGGCATTATGGATTCCCCTGAAGATCCTTAATTAATTTAATTAAAAAAATACATGAAGACATGACATGCAGAGTTTTTCAGAAAGGACAGCTTACAGAACCGTTTGGGATAAGAACGGGAGTGCGACACGGATGCCTCTTGTCTCCATTTCTGTTCTTACTAGCAATATACTGGGTTATGAGAACATCGAAAACACGTAAAGAAAGAAATTGAATCCATGGACTCTGACTAAGCAGTTGGATGATTTGGATTTTGCTTATAATTTGGCTCCTCTGTCCCATAACCGTTATCAGATGCAGGACACACTGAGAACGCTCGATGAGAGGTCACGCCAATTGGGTCTGAAAATACACAGGGAAAAGACAAAAATAATGAGAATAAATGCAGGTAATGATAACAGGGTTGAACTTGAAGAAACACCACTACAAGATGTAGAATCGTACACATATCTTGGCAGCAATATAGACAAAGTTGGAGGGACAGACAGTGATATCAAAGTAAGAATACAAAAAGCAAGAAGAGCTTTCATTGCTTTGCGAAATGTATGGGGATCAAGAGAAATCAGACCCAACACGGAACTAACAATCTTCAACTCAAATGTGAAGTCAGTACTATTGTATGGCTCTGAGACATGGAGAACAACAAAGACAACAACCAAAAAGCTATAGACTTTCATAAATGGGTGCTTGTATAGAATAGAGGGATTAAAATAGTATGACAAGGCTACCAACGTGGAACTGATGACAAGAACCAGACAAGTGCCAGTGGAACAAGAGCTGAGAAGAAGACAATGGCGATGGACAAGACACACACTGAGAAAAACCTGTTAATAGCATTACAAGGCAGTCCTTGTTCTGGAACCCCCAGGGAAAGAGGCAGAGGTAGACCAAGAAGCACATGGAGAAGAGAGTTGGAAATAGGTGAAAATGATGAGTAGAACGTGGAAAGAACTTGAGACGATGGCACGTGACATGAGGACTTGGCATGGGTTTGTTGAAGGCTAAAACTAAGGCTTTGTAGCAACAAGAGCTATACTGCATAAACATTAGAGCTATAAACAGTGTTAAACATGGAACTACACTGATGAAAGACATTCGTTCTCAGCTGATTCACTCTTTGCATGTCGGCCTCCAAAGTTCTCCGCTAAGTTATTTTTGGTCTGCCTCTCTTTCGTTTTCCTTCCGGGGTCGTTAGCATAACTGTTCTTGAGATGGCATCAGGGTCTCTTCTGAGGGCATGGTTAACCCAACAGCGTCAGCCAGTTATGGTGGTTGTTGCGTATGGTTTTTTACAACATTTCTGTTGTTGCGCATCAAAGAGCGCTGAGTTGAGTTTGGTGAAAATATTTGAAGATATGTGAATAGTACACTTAGGTGCATTATGCATGCACACAGTAAAAGGATGACGTAGGAGTTTTTGTGTGTTGAAACAATGACGTGAAGAACAAAAATGGACCCCAAGAAATAAACAAGCCGTGAACAGCCTTGTGTGTGCTGGTTTGCTTGAAAACCCGTGCAAAAGGGTTATATTGATTCGTGCCATGAATGGGAATGCATACCAGGATGAGTACTATTAATAATGTATAATTTGATGCTTATACATTTTTTAGACTGGCAGGTCTATACACCGTAAAAATCGGAGTCTGAAAGATCCTGCTTGCTCTGTCGCTAATGTGTACTGACTTTTGGGGAAATTCATGTTATTAAAGTTATATGAGTTTGGAAAAGAAATTACGGGTGAAGGGCACGGATATAATCAATCCATAGAGATGTATAGATGGATTGGGACGGAGAAGCAACAATGTATCACCGTCAAGGAGTATAAAACTAGGTTACGAATAGACAGAATGACATTAACTAATGATGGCTCATCATGTCTCATTGATCATGAGTTTTCAATAAACTTTGTTGTTATTTTACCGGACCAGTATTGGCTTCCTACCTGGTTATCTTTGAGCTGTTGGGCATATCTGAGACCTTACAAATTCGTTATTCCTTGAGAGAGAACACTGCATAAATAATACAGGGACGATACAGTGCAGTTTTTGGCATACCCACAAACAAAGCATTCGCGTGACACCTTTGTTATATACAAATGATCTAACATTCATATAGACACATATGGGAATAATGATGGTATACATATATCAAATGCAGACAACCTCTTTTAATACACTGGAATAAACGAACGGGCGGACATACCTTAACATGGTGGCCATTATAATGTACCTTCCCGTGCTATTAAAATTCAGATATTTGGAGCTCAATTAATTGCCACGCATATTGGAACAATGACACTTGTTGCATGCTCAATCAATTGATCGTCATGTCAAAGTCGTAACCTTGACTTGGAAGGTCAACGTTCGTGTGATGTACATATTCAAGTCTCCAGAGAAGTATCATAGTTGTACCGGGGAATGATGCTACAGTTTTCGATTTCCATTTTCAAGTCCTGCTGTGTACCTGCGGAGGTTACATTGAGTGACGTCATTCGGTAACAGATACTTTCAACCAGAGCAAATTACTGTTTGTTTTGGAGAATTGCTCACCTTGAATTCAGCTGTATGAATTTCATAACCTGTGTTGGATCGAAATATGTACGAGGAGTACTTGGATTCCCGCAGATAAGTAGACATTGTTATTATGGTGTCAGTACCCTGGTTATTATTAGTGAGTACCTTTCTTTGTCATTTTAACTCGTAAGATGCTTGTTCTTCATCATAGGTGTCCTGGGGTGTTTTCCTAGGTTGATTTCAGGTCGATGAATCGCAAAGGCTTATAGCCAGTTTCTTTGGGGCTGCTGAAATGTCGTAGATTTTTGTGTTGACGCCGTGGTTCTTTACTATATTATCTCTTCTTTAATTGTTTAGGTGCGGTGATGGTCATTGCTAACGTATATATTTCTATGTAATTGATTCTCTTCGTGGATCATTATGTTTTCAGTAGTACTATTATCTTGTATAATTTCTTAGTTGATTGATTTATAGCTGCATATTTTATTAAATAAAAGATGATCAATCTCCAGTAATGAGTATCGATAAGGTGACGAATATAGGATATTAATTTGAATACTACAGTTTATTTGATGAAGTAAATATATTAATTCAGATTCTGAAATGTCGACGGCGGAATACTTTATTAAACAGGGTAAAATTCTTGGTTTATCCGGAGACAAATTACAAGAGTTTGCTCAAACAGAATATAAAGAGGCGCAGGAAAGAGAGAAACGTCAGTTAGAATTAAAAGATAGAGAATTAGCAAACCAGGAACGTATGAAACGGTTGGAAATGGAAGATAATGAAAAAAGGAGGCAAAATGATGAGAGAATTAAACTTTTGGAAATGGAAAATACCAACGGGCTGATCACCCGTTTGCCAGTCACTTTGATTACGGAAACAACGACAAATGGATTGATTTGTCGTTGCCCTAAAGACGCCATTAGGCGTGATGGGAACAACGGCAAAGAAAATCTATTCGCTGTTGCCCTTAAGACGCCACTAGGCGTAATGGCCACTGACTGCTTTGCCGGTCGTTGGCTAAGGACGGAAGAAGAAGAAGAAGAAGAAGAAGAAGAAGAAGAAGAAGAAGAAGAAGAAGAAGAAGAAGAAGAAGAAGAAGAAATGGAAAATAATGCAAAAAGGAGGCAAGACGAAGAGAAAAGGAGGCAAGACGAAGAGAGAATTAAACTCTTGGAGATGGAAGAGAATGAGAAAAGGAGACAATATGAAGAGAGAATGATGCTATTGGAAATTGAAAGACAGAAGTTGCAAAATGGAAGTGCTACTTGTCAATCACATACTCAGAATGATGGTCAGAAAGGTGACATTAAAATTCATCTGCCAATGTTTAAACCAGGGGTCGACGATATTACGTTCTTCTTGTCAAGATTCCAATTGGTATGCACAGAATATAAAATGGATAAAAGTAAGTGGTGTAGCAAACTGATGAATTTTTTATCAGGAGAGGCGTTAAGTGCAGTCGCTTCGTTAGAAGGCGATAGTCAAAACTATGAGGAAGCTAGAGCTACGCTATTAAAAAAATATCAGCTTACAGCTGAAGGTTATAGAAGGCATTTTAAAGAGTTGTTGCCGGAAACAGGAAAAGAGTTCTCACAATTCATTTCGGATATTCCTTTAACTTTTAATCGTTGGATCGAACTTGAAAAGGTACAACGGAATTTTGAAGATCTTGCCGATTTAATATTACGGGATAAGGTATTATCCTCAGTAAGTGATAAGTTTTTGGCATTTTTACAGGAGCGGAATCCTAAATCGTTATCGGAAGTTGAGACCCTCGGGCGCCAGTTTTCGGTTGCTCATCCGAACTTGAATGTTAGAAACACTAAACTACATAAATCGTTACAGTCAGCGGGTGTTGCTACTGTAAATAACAGACAGGGAAAATTTAGATCGAATGGTGGTGACAGAGATAGGTTTCGTTATAGAAGTGCCAGTTCAGATCGAAATAATAATTATCAAAGAAATTTTTCTCATTTTGAAGTTGGAAATAGAAATAAATCCCCAGAGTTCCGAAGATGGAGAAATAAACGACCTGATAATGTTCATCACGATTATTTTGGACACAGAGAGAGAGGAAATGGACAACTAAATAATCAACACGGTAATATTAATAATAGATCTAGTTATTCTCAGAATTACAGAAGAAATTTTTATGGCAATAATCAAGATAATGGCAGTGCATTTCGTTCAAATAGTTCGCATCGGTCTGCTCATCATGGAAATTCGGTACAGAGAGCAGAAAATGATATTACAAATAATAATAACAACGCTGTTAGTCAAGCAAATGCTTGCTGTTCATTTGACTTTGGTAATGCGGAAGAATGTTTTGAGTGCAAGAATCTATTTCAGCCTGACGTGGTATCCAGACTGAGATGTGGACACCCATTGCCGGCGTTACCTGCAATGTCAGCTCATGAAGGAACCGGGTCTTTAGAGTTTCACAAGGGCTTACTTAATGGCATGCCAGTAACTTTATTAAAGGATTCAGGTTGCACGACGGTAGGTGTCCGACAATGTGGTTGCAGACGTACTGTCGAGGTGCCCTCAGGAAGACAGTACACAAGTTTTTAATGACAGTTAGTTCATGGTCAACAGTAGTGGTGATGTAATTGGGACATTGAATTTTTGTTAGTTTTATCCGGAACACAATTTGGTGTGTATGGTGTAAGGTGCACATACAGTGTACTATAATATGACTGTACGGCAATGATATTATTTAGCGATACATTTTTGCGTGTATATTATAGAGGTTCCTATGGGCATTGAAATAGGTAATTTGGGACCAATTTATGCATGTATTTGCTATTTTTTGGGGTTGGATCAGGAATAAATATGTATGAGATTTGCAGTGTACTCTGTATTGTGGAGGTACACATTATTGCAATCATTTTCCGATGGGTAGGTAATCGTATTAGATATAACCATATTATATAAGTTTTGGTTCTAGTATTATTGATACTAGAGGTAATAGAGGGCGGTGTTGATTCCGCGTAATTTGTTTTAATTTAGTAATATTATTACTTCCTACTTGGATTTTATTCATAAGGCAGTAGATTATAAGACGTGTTTATCACCGTTTCATCTCATCGACGACTGACTAATTATGTTATGAGACATTAGCTGACTTAGACTTACTGAGACGTAGGATAGTATTATGTTGGTACGGTTTTTTAAAAATTACCTTAAGTGGTACCTTTTTTGAAGAAAAAAGAAACTACGTGTTTTTTTCTTAACGGTGGTAGGAGGTAATTGTTGCGTATGGTTTTTTACAACATTTCTGTTGTTGCGCATCAAAGAGCGCTGAGTTGAGTTTGGTGAAAATATTTGAAGATATGTGAATAGTACACTTAGGTCCATTATGCATGCACACAGTAAAAGGATGACGTAGGAGTTTTTGTGTGTTGAAACAATGACGTGAAGAACAAAAATGGACCCCAAGAAGTAAACAAGCCGTGAACAGCCTTGTGTGTGCTGGTTTGCTTGAAAACCCGTGCAAAAGGGTTATATTGATTCGTGCCATGAATGGGAATGCATACCAGGATGAGTACTATTAATAATGTATAATTTGATGCTTATACATTTTTTAGACTGGCAGGTCTATACACCGTAAAAATCGGAGTCTGAAAGATCCTGCTTGCTCTGTCGCTAATGTGTACTGACTTTTGGGGAAATTCATGTTATTAAAGTTATATGAGTTTGGAAAAGAAATTACGGGTGAAGGGCACGGATATAATCAATCCATAGAGATGTATAGATGGATTGGGACGGAGAAGCAACAATGTGTCACCGTCAAGGAGTATAAAACTAGGTTACAAATAGACAGAATGACATTAACTAATGATGGCTCATCATGTCTCATTGATCATGAGTTTTCAATAAACTTTGTTGTTATTTTACCGGACCAGTATTGGCTTCCTACCTGGTTATCTTTGAGCTGTTGGGCATATCTGAGACCTTACAAATTCGTTATTCCTTGAGAGAGAACACTGCATAAATAATACAGGGACGATACAGTGCAGTTTTTGGCATACCCACGAACAAAGCATTCGCGTGACACCTTTGTTATATACAAATGATCTAACATTCATATAGACACATATGGGAATAATGATGGTATACATATATCAAATGCAGACAACCTCTTTTAATACACTGGAATAAACGAACGGGCGGACATACCTTAACAGTGGTGTACATGTCATCTTGGTTGCTCCGAGTAAGTAGTTCTTATTTGGTGATGGTATTCGGTCAAACATTTTAGAGAGCTGTTCTTAGGCAGATTGTGTGAAAAGAGGAACATTTCGATATTACCTTCTCTGTAAAAAAAAAAAAAAAAAAAAAAAAAAAAAAAAAAATGGAGGTAGAGGCAACTACTACTGCTTTAAGGTGGTTGTCTGAAACTTCGTTGACATATCAGTTATTGTGTCAGACTCTGTCTATGCTTAGGGAGATCCAAAATGGATGGCTACGGTATGAATGGAAAACCTCTATAGCAGCCTCACATCTTCGGGAACTGGTGTGGATCTACTGTCCTAGTCATGCAGGGGTACGGGCAATGATAGAGCTGATAGACTAGCTTCAAGAGCACCTATAGTGTGTGCATTTGGATATGGATAAGGGAGAGATACTGAAGACAATTAATGATCGTCTGTTAGAGAATGACACTGCAATCAATAAATCATCACGGCTGAGAGTGCTGGAGTTTGGCATTAGGCATAGGACTGGCAGGAATGAACGTATGAGAGGATGCATGCGGTATATGCACAATAAGCGCGCAACAGGAACTGTTGGCATACATACCCTTCGACATTTGCTGAGGGAGACTTAGCACCTATGGGTTTGCGCGGAATGCAATGATGTCGATTATGAACAACAATAACAATATATATATATATATATATATATATATATATATATATATATATATATATATATATATATATATATATATATATATATATATATATATATATATATATATATATATATATATATATATATCGTATATACATATTCTGCTGAGTCAACACATAACTAAGCTATCTTATAAGAAAGGAATAACACAACACAGTAGAAAAAGAACATAAATAAATACCGAACCAGTATTAAATTCATGCCAGAATAGATACATATATGCTTTGAGCAACACAAAATGAACTATTAACCAAACAAAACAAAAAAAACCCGAACGGGAGGAATAGTACAGTACAGAATATATAATAAACGCAATCACGAAAATAGCACAATAAATGAAACAAAAAACATCATGATATAATCAACAGCCCATGAATATGGTAAATGGTTGAAAGGAACGTGCTACACAAGGGAAAGTAGCAAACAGCTTAAGAAAAAAACAAACAAAAGAAAACAGTGTTACTGTTTGCATCTATTCGCCCAGCGAGCTGTTGCCATAATGTAGGGTGACAGTCTGTCCTCTTTTCCCAAGATTTGTTCTCTTTTCCATCTTACGCTTGAGCATCTGGGTGAATGTTTGTGAAAATGTGTTCTTTGTTTACATTTTTTGTCATCACGAATGACAAACAAATTTAAACCATCAACACCTTTATTCATGTATCGATCTGTACTCGTAACAATGACCGATTCATTGTTTCATCACATAACAGTTTTGTTGCATTTTTACTTTCATTTAACTATTCATTTTTTCATTTTAAAAATACAGTTTAAGAAGTCGACATCAATGTTAATCTGTTTTATAAACCTTTATTACAATTATCTGAGCACACGTTTTTCTTTCTTTACATTAGTTTTTTTATTTGAATGAAAAAACATTTACAGCCCTCAACTCTTAATTTACTATCAATCTGTAATAATGACGCATACATTTTTTAAAATATTCACTCAACAGCTTCG
Organism: Oreohelix idahoensis; assembly: GCA_024509875.1. Lineage (NCBI taxonomy): Eukaryota > Metazoa > Mollusca > Gastropoda > Stylommatophora > Oreohelicidae > Oreohelix > Oreohelix idahoensis. Next base: position 125,421 of record JAMPIV010011634.1, read on the forward strand.
TGAACCCTGGATGCTTCTTTTTATCTATCAATAACTAACTGATCAAGCTTTATCTGTTCCTAATTTAAACAGCTGTATTTTTTAATCTGTGAAACCTCCCTTTTGTTTTGAATGACATTTTTAAGCACTCAACAAGTTTATTTATCTGACAAAAATGGTAACAAGAATGATATTTTGTAATGCCTAAAAAGTAAATGCATTTAAAAACAGAAATAAAGAAGAGAAAACTAAATGGCTCCATTCTGTATTATTACTTGAGAAATCTATAACAATGTATACAGGGGCCACTCAACAGTCACAGCGCTGTTCTTAAAGTGTTTTAATTGTGTATTCTTCTTCTTTGATCCTTAGCCGCCGACCGTCAAAGCAGTCAGTGGCCATCACGCCTAGTGGCGTCTTGTAGGGCAACAACAAATTGATTCCACTTTGCTCGGTCGGTGGCCATCCTTCGTACAGTGCCCCAACTCTGGTTCATTCTTTGCATCTCAGCCTCCCCAGTCCTCCGCCAGGTAGTTTTTGGTCGGCCTCTCTTTCGTTTTCCTTCAGGGGTCCAAAGCATAGCTGTTCTTGTGATGGCATCGGGGTCTCTTCTGAGGACATGGCCAACCCAGCTCCAACGTCTGCCAGCTATGATGGTGTGCATGTCCTCTTGCTTGCTACGAGTAAGCAGATCTTGGTTAATGATGGTATTCGGCCAAAAGATTCGGTGAATTTTTCTTAGGCATGTTGTGTGAAAAGAGGACAATTTCGACATTTCCTTCTCTGTAACTCTCCAGCATTCCGCACCATAGAGAAGCACAGAAAGCACACAGCTCTGATATAATCTTAATTTTTTAATTGTGTATACGCTCAAAATAATATAAAATGTACCTATATACTACTCGTCAAAAGTCAAGGGCCACTTAGAAAAACCTTGGTTGAAACCATAAAACAAATCTGATATAAACGTAATTGGTATCAGTCAAAACGGCATTTATTGAATACAAAACTGACATGTCACGTAAAGAAATGGAAACATACGAGGGGCGTTCAGAAAGTAATGCACCACATCGTTTTTCTCAGGAGCTGTTTATTCAAAAAGCATTAAATTTATACACAATGTACATGGATATGTCATGTAAACATCGGTATTATTCAACATTATCCCCATCAACTTGTACGGCTTTATGCCAGCGCGAAACAAGTCCATGTATTCCTTGCCCGTACTAGATTTTGTCTTGATCATGTAGTCATTTCTTCGCTGCATGAATCACTCCTTCATCATCTTCAAATCTTGTCCCACGGAGTGCATCTTTAAAAGGAGCAAATAGATGAAAATCAGAGGGTGCCAAATCGGGACTATAGGGTGGATGGGGTAGTACAGTCCAACCCAATTTGGTGATTGCTTCCCGTGTTGCCAGACTTGTGTGAGGTCGCGCATTGTCGTGAAGGTGAAGCAGGTCTGATGGATTCTTGTGCGGCCGAACTCTGCGAAAAAGTTGATTGAGTTTTTTCAATGTCTTAATGTAAGCTTGCGAATTGATTGTCTCTCCTCTTGGCATAACGTCCACAAGAATCACACCTTCAATGCCCCAAAAGACAGTGATCATGACTGTTAAATCACATTTATTTGTTAAATGCCGTGAATGTCCACCAGTTGATACATGTAGATGTTGGGACTGGTGTGGTAAAGTGTAACGATTGTCAACTCATTAAACCCAGCACAGTTTTGGTCATACAGGTCATCTTGTCCTGGAACGTGATGAGGCTCTGACAAGAATGTGAGTGTAGACAATGAGTGTGTATATGAGTGTCAGAACGCGAATGGTAGAATGATTCGATAGAGTTGACAGGTTGGTAGTACATCACTCATACTCACACTGTTCGAATTCAAGAAGTACTGGAACTACGGTGGTCTTTTTATAACATTTAATGAGACGCACACTTGGACAGTACGTGTATGGTTACAGGAACAAATGTCGACATAGACAGCATAATGTTGGTCACGGGAATATCATCTTAAGTTAGCATTCATGCTTGGCAAATATCATAATGGAGCATTCGTAAATAAGCATTCAGAGTTCCATCATGTAAATCATCTGGCTTTACTGACTGGGCACGTCAGTCCATAACCAATATATAGGAAGGCTCCTAGACTTAACCTCGTCTAGCGAATATCCCTTCACGTAAAGTTCAATATATATTTTTCCATAAAGATATAGGAATCCCAGACATGGGTTCTCACATGTAGCAGTGATCTCTTGGTTCATCGAGCGATAGTACAGGCATCCCTTTTTCTCACTCGATAAATACAAAGTATATGGATTTCAACATGGCTGTTCTTCTCTCGTGAGCTTCACTCACTATTGGATACAGACCAAAATTGGTCATTCGTTAAATGTCCTCATTTCTTCATAGCTTCTATCATAGAGGTAATTGAATAATATCATATAATCTAGTGCTGATACATAGGAATGTCATCTTCCTTTGAATAAATATTCTTTTCAAAAGTACCACTGTGCATCTGCTTATCGACAACGATGGCGAAGCCCAAGTTCATAATAAATTGTGGTTTTACCTTTCTATGCGAAATATAACTTTGCCATTCCTTGGCAAAAGAGAATAAACACTGGGGTAAAGTACATACAACATGTCTAAATGACTATCACTTTTCCCCATCTACTTATAGATCACTTTTTCGGCGATAAGCCGGCTACAACAAAATTCGACATCCCGACAGGATGACAGCCATGAATCACACCCCCTGCTAGCGATACTTCCGCTGCATAGCCTTTGACCTTTTCTAGCGACAACCAACATAGTTCGACTTAGAAAGGTAAAGATATACATCTATAAGACAGACTCGTCCTACTCATACAAACACTACGTATAAATTCAGGCCATAGATATACTGAAGCAAGAACAATCTATTCCTACCCAGGCAAAGAATAAATCGCAGTAGGCCTAGATTCGTCCGCGGAGTCCGATCGAAGATGACGGAACTCCTTTCAAGGGAAGTAACTCAAAAATGACTTCTCCTTAAGCACTTAAAAAGGAAATACTTTGTTTACAAAATATTTGCGAACATAATAAGTATATAAATGTATTATATTGCAAGATAGTAAAGATTGCACTTTACAGTCTTACCACACCTCCCGGGAAAAAAAAAAATAAAATTTTTTTTTTTTTTTTAAATACATCTAGGAGCAACGTACAATAGGCTCACAACGCAAGAATACTGCGCAGATGAAAATATCAGGAATAACTATAATTCCTAATATGACCGGTGAGAATATATCTCAAAATCTGAGAGAAATTGTTTCTCTACGAATAAATGTTTCCAGGAAGGTGTGATCTACGTATAATACAATTCTGGTAATTATACAATGCATACCAAAAATTCATACTATAATCTTAAATTTATGATTTATGAAGAAACAATCATCAAAGAACAGCGGTGAATAAACATCAATAAACCGCTAAGTAGCGATACCATCATTCTATTATTAAATTACAAATGTGTATCTTAGTAAAGAAACAAAAAATAACTGTTGTAAAGTTATACATATTAAAAAGATCCAATATTTAACAGTTAAGTGGCATCATGTGGGCATCTGGACAGAATGTCCGCCATCACATTTTCTGAACCACGGATAGCTCGTACAGAGAAATGAAAAGGTTGAAGAGCGATTGCGTATCGAGTTGATCTCGAGCTCTTCAAGTTCTTACTTTGGATAGCCGTAAGAGCTTTTTGGTCAGTTTCCACTACGAAATGCGCGCCCAGAAGGAATCTTTGGAGTTTGAGAATTGACCAAACCATTGCCAATAATTCACGGTCTAAAACCGAGTAATTCCTTTCTGCAGCATTAAGTTTTCTGGATATATACATTACAGGATGCAGAGTTCCAGAGTACTCTTGCATTAGTGCCGCTCCAATCCCAGTGGATGAAGCGTCACTACGAAGAACAAATGTCTTATCTGTTGTAGGTAACACTAAAATAGGTGGTGATGAAAACATAGTTTTGATCTTCTCTAGTGAAGATTGGCATTCATGAGACCAGTGAACCATGTTAGGCGACCCTTTCTTTAATAGTGTAGAGAGAGGTGCCATGATAGAGGACAGATTCGGAATGAAACGTCCATAAAATTGTATGAGACCTAAAAGACTTCGCACTTGCTTTTTAAGTATCTTAGTGATATTATGGTCTTCTGTCTTCAAGAAACCGTGACCTACTCGATGGCCTAAGAAAGCAATTTCGCTAAAGCCAATGCAAGCTTTAGATGGTTTTGCTGTCAGGTTATACTCACGCAGAGTTGATAATAATTCAACTAACCCTGAATAGTGATCTTCCCAAGTATCGCTGAAAAGACAGATGTCGTCTAGATAAGCAATGACATCTGACCGATACGATAGGATTCGACGCATCATGCGTACAAATGTAGCTGGTGCGTTCATAAGGCCGAAAGGCATAAAATTCCATTGGAAAAGGCCTCTGGGAGTAGAGAAAGCGGTAAGAGGTTTGGCGCGTTCGGATAATGGAACTTGCCAATATCCTTTAGACAAATCAAGTTTAGTGAAAAAATGCGATTTAGAAAGACGAGTAAGTAGCTCTTCTAGTAAAGGCATAGGTTCAGCATCGAACTTCGTAACTTGATTCAATTTGCGATAGTCAACGCAAGACGTATGTTATTGTCTTTTTTTCGAACAATAACCATCGGCGAAGAATATGCAGAAGTGGATGGTTCGATTATTTGTAAATCTATCATTTCATCCAACTCCTTTTCAACCTGTGTTTGGAAATGTATAGGGATAGGATAAGGTCTAACCCTAATTGGAGTATGTTCAGTTAGAACAATGTCATGCTCAATGACATGAGTTTGTCCAGGGATGTCAGTGAGGACATCCTGAAATGTTTGTAACATAGACGAAACTTGTCGCTGTTCTCCTAGAGACAAATCAGGAGAAACAGTAACGTCTTTCCATGATTCACTAGAATGAAGTGGGATCATTGGAAGCGGAGATTAACATCCGAAAAACTTGTTTCCTCATCCTGTATTACAGACAGTGATGAGTAATGACCATGTTTGACATGAGAATCGTCCGTTGCCTGGAAAATAGGCTGTAGATAGTCAGGACGTTCATGGAACTCCGTAAGCATATTGATGTGGAAGGTTTTATGCTTCCCGTTAATATCGACGATGTAGTCAACATCTGAAATTTTCGATATTATATCGTACGGACCTTTCCAACTAATAAGGAGTCTGTTTTCACGACAAGGTAGCAAAACAAATGCTTTGTCACCAGGACAAAGTTGTCGTAAAGTTCTCTTCTTATTAGCAAATTGTCTTGCCTTCTGCTTAGCAAATTCAGAAGAGGACGTTGCCAATTTGCATGCTTCGATAATCTTTTGTCTCAGCGCGATGACATACTCGTAAGAAGAGTTTGTGTCATCGTCAATATTGTCAGCTGTTATAAGATCATGCAGCAAAGACATTGGGCCGCGCGGTCGCGCGCCAAAGACAAGTTCAAAGGGCGAAAACCCTGTATGTTCATTGGGGACCTCTCTGTACGCGAAGAGGGCCGCGGGTAAAACCCTATCCCAATCTTGAGGATGATCCTCAGTTATCTTCCCTAATAAGTTCTTAAGTGTTCTATTTAGTCGCTCGACCATCCCATTGGACATAGGATGATAGATGCTACTCAAAGATCTCTCTATCTGTAGAGTAGACATTACTTGAGACATGGTATCCGATATCAGTTGGGTGCCATGATCTGATAATATTTCTCCGGGGAATCCCAGCCGAGAAAATATAAGCCAAAGAGCATCTGCAATGTCAGCGGTAGTAATGCTCTTTAGAGGGATAGCCTCTGGCCAACGTGTGCACATGTCTACACACGTTAAGATAAACTGATGTCCTCTAGCAGATTTGATCTTGAATGGACCAATGATGTCTATCGCCATTTTCTGGAATGGACGAATAGGAATATCTGCAGCCTGAATAGGCGCAGCATGACGAGGACCTTTGGATTTGACTTCTTGACATACTTTACAGGATCGACAATAGATCCGTATGTCCTTGTTCACAAAAGGCCAAAAGAAAGCCGCAAGAACTCTTGACTTTGTACGGGAAAAACCCATGTGACCAGCACACTGAGAGTCGTGTGCATGTTGTAAGATCTTAACTCTCAAATTCTTGGGTACAAGAATCTGAGAATGACTTGACTTAGTGGAGTCTTGCACCATACGTACAAGTACGCCATTCTTCATTGTAATCCAAGATTTACAATTTGAATCTTTATTCGGATCACCTTTCGTTACAAGAGTGAAGAATTTCTTAAGAGTCGGATCTTCTTCTTGTTGTTTTATAAACGAGTCACGAGAAATTACCAAGGGATCATCTTGGTTATGCACTTCATTATCTTCAACAGATGAAGTTTCAGGCATATTGAGAGCTTGAGCTCTAGTGACTACCGCATTAGCAGATTGCATATTTTGATTTTCCCAAACGGAAATTTGCTCCGGAGTGCATTCTTTGACTCCGTGAATGCGACCGATGATAAGATCAGCGATCGGATTCGGCAAAAGACATGCGTGTACATCTCCTGTGAAGAAAGGAGTAGCAATCCTAATGATAGCGGTAGAGTATTTCTCTATGGTGCCGCCAAATGTTACGCATTTGACTACTTTGCCTGTAGAATGAGAAGGATCTATGAGTGACTGCCTAACCCCAATAGTTGTGCATCCAGAATCAAAAAGTACTGAGACTGGATTGTCATTTACTAAACCTTTGTGTAAGACAAGAGAACCTCTCCCATCATGCGCGATTGACGCAGGAAGAGCGGGAAGAGGATGGCCACAGCTTAAAGTAGACACTGTGGTTGGCTCAAATAATGTTTTGCATTGGGGGCACTGAGATGCTCTCCCAAAATCAAAAGCGGCACATGCCATATTATTAGAGTCATCATTATCTTTATTTTGTTTATAGGCTTCGTGGGACTCTTGCTGTGCAGAGTTCGCCTGGTAATGAGCTTTATGTTTTTTGAATTGTGCTCTACCTCTGTTATTATTGCCTCTGTACTTATCATTGTTTCCACCATTATAACCCCTACTCGGGTTTGAATCATAGCTCCTTTGGTTACTATCATCATATTCATTATAATGAGTATCTCTGTAATTATGATCTTGTTGTCTCCATGAAGGAAAACTTGGATAGTTTCTAGAATGACTTCCTTTGCGAAAGTTCCTGTAATTATGACCACCCCTGAATCGAGGGCTGTCAGCTCTTCTCCAGGTATTCGAAGAAGAACCCTGAAATGATTGGTTACCTTGGTTCTGATAACTGTAATAGTTACCTTTTTTATTAAACCTATTTTGAGGTCCTTGGAATTTGTGAGAATGATTAGGGTTGTATGGTGTTGCAGAAGCAACTGGCATACCTTCTTTAACCTTACCGTTGCTAATAGCTACGTCCGGATGTGCAGTGACGTATTGGGTACAATACTGTTCCATTTCTTTTAGAGACTTAGGTTTACGCTCATGTAAGAATTCCAGGAACGGTTTATTTATACTTGACATAATCTTGTCTCTGAGTATCAAGTCCATAAGGGCTTCATAAGTCTTTTCTGTTTTGGATAGCTCAATCCAACGATCAAATGTAAGACGTGTCCTTGCAATGAATTCTGAGAATTCTACACCTGCCTCAGGCACCATTGTCTTAAACAACTTCCGATAACCCTCTTCAGACAACTGATACTTCTTTAATAAGGCTGCCCTAATAACATCATAGTTATCTTTGTCAGCCTCTTCAACCAAACTTAAACTAGTCAGAGAATCACCTTTCAGATTTTCTGATAACTGGTTAGCATATTGTGATTTGTCCACATTATGGGCTCGACAAGAGCGTTCAAATCTATTTAGCCAGAATGTTATGTCATCACTGGAAGGGTTGAACGCTGGTACCTTGACCTTGTAAGTAAAGGGTTTACCATTACCACCAGATGCTTGATTAACATTACTTATGTTTGTTAACTTTAACTTTTCTAACTCAAATGCTAAAAGTTCTTTTTTGTGTTCATGCTCTCTTATTGCTTTTTTCTCTTCTGCTTCAGCTTCTCTTTGTAATCTTTTCTCTTCTGCAGCAGCTTGTAATTTTTTCTCTTCTGCAGCAGCTTGTAATTTTTTCTCTTCTGCAGCAGCTTGTAATTTTTTCTCTTCTGCAGCAGCTTGTAATTTTTTCTCTTCTGCAGCAGCTTCATCTTTTCTTTTCTCTTTTTCCATTTCCATCAGGAATCTTTTTTCATCAGTCTGTATCTGCAATTTCTTTTGTTCATCCTCTCTTTGTAATTTTTTTTCCTCAGCTTCTAATTTCTTTTCTTCAATCAATGCTTTTCTTTCTTCAGCAGCTAATGCTTTGTTATATTGAGCAACTGTCCATTCTTCTAATTGCTGACCAGTCTTATCAAGAGCTTTGCCTTGTGTGATAAAATAATCTAATGTAGACATCTTGTCTAATAAGATCAGTAATTTGCAAAAATAAATAAATTCACTTTCTTAGTCTTAATCAAAGACCTTGTATGATAACTTTGTAACCTGTGGAAAATAGTACTTAACTATCCCAATCACTGTGGGAAACAAGCCTTACAAAGGTCTTGTATAAATCCTTATATAATAACAGCTATAAGTTGCTGGTTCACTCTATAATATAAGTGCAGTGCACCAGAAATAGTGTTTTATATCATCAACTGTGTACCTTTAGTAATAGCAATTAACTATCAGTTGATTCTTGTACATCAATTTATATGATCAACTATATTTTAAATAGTGTATGTCGATCAGGCACAAAACAAAACAGTTATACAGAAGAACATGAAAACATTTGCGGAAATGAAATAAATCAAATGGGAAAAACAATAAAAGATAAACCGCAAGAGGATAACAAATACAAATAACGCCACAGTATATAAATATAAATTGAGAATAGAACTGAAAGATAGAATAGGGTAGACCAACAAATTACAAACAAATCAAAACAAACTAAAGAACAGAGGAATATTACAAAAACAACAATGAGTACAGTCTTCACAGCTAACACTAATAGCAACAGCTGTCGCAGCAAATTTTCAATCAAGAAAATTGCACCTATAGAAACGCACACATCAGACCCTCTATTACGTGGGATACTCTGTTGTGTGACACCGCCCAACCAAAACAACAACCCGCTGGATACAAACAAATATCACATATAAATATTTAAACATAAATACATAAATGCATAAATAGTATGGCAATATGATGTAAATAGAGTGTTGCAGAAAGAATGTGTTGTAAAGAAGGCTCAGTTACACTGCCTAATAGTACAGTACTGTGGTACTTTATTAAACAAATACTTCTGGTCTAATTATTTTAAATTCAACACAGAAATAGAAGCTCCATCGTTGATGTGAATGATAACAATCGATGTAGGACTTCTCAGTTCAATAACACTTCCTTTCGCAAACACTGTCAAATATTCTCCAGTCCTGATGTGTAATGTTCTATGTTTCAACCAAGCTTGCTGTGTAACACTGTCAGTTGCATGGCAAATGTCCAACGAACCAAATGTCAACAAACGCTGACCTAGTTACCGCATACTGTCGACAGGACAGGTCACGCTGACATCACTGTAGAGTTGTACTGCTGATGTATTTGTGTGTCGTAACAGACCACAAGGAACGGTCTGGTCTCAGTAGTTTACTTCTCAATATGGTCACTGTGCAGGTTGACCCAGGAAGCTGGCACACCAGTTGTTAAATCACATTTATTTGTTAAATGCCGTGAATGTCCACCAGTTGATAAATGTAGATGTTGGGACTGGTGTGGTAAAGTGTAACGATTGTCAACTCATTAAACCCAGCACAGTTTTGGTCATACAGGTCATCTTGTCCTGGAACGTGATGAGGCTCTGACAAGAATGTGAGTGTAGACAATGAGTGTGTATATGAGTGTCAGAACGCGAATGGTAGAATGATTCGATAGAGTTGACAGGTTGGTAGTACATCACTCATACTCACACTGTTCGAATTCAAGAAGTACTGGAACTACGGTGGTCTTTTTATAACATTTAATGAGACGCACACTTGGACAGTACGTGTATGGTTACAGGAACAAATGTCGACATAGACAGCATAATGTTGGTCACGGGAATATCATCTTAAGTTAGCATTCATGCTTGGCAAATATCATAATGGAGCATTCGTAAATAAGCATTCAGAGTTCCATCATGTAAATCATCTGGCTTTACTGACTGGGCACGTCAGTCCATAACCAATATATAGGAAGGCTCCTAGACTTAACCTCGTCTAGCGAATATCCCTTCACGTAAAGTTCAATATATATATTTTCCATAAAGATATAGGAATCCCAGACATGGGTTCTCACATGTAGCAGTGATCTCTTGGTTCATCGAGCGATAGTACAGGCATCCCTTTTTCTCACTCGATAAATACAAAGTATATGGATTTCAACATGGCTGTTCTTCTCTCGTGAGCTTCACTCACTATTGGATACAGACCAAAATTGGTCATTCGTTAAATGTCCTCATTTCTTCATAGCTTCTATCATAGAGGTAATTGAATAATATCATATAATCTAGTGCTGATACATAGGAATGTCATCTTCCTTTGAATAAATATTCTTTTCAAAAGTACCACTGTGCATCTGCTTATCGACAACGATGGCGAAGCCCAAGTTCATAATAAATTGTGGTTTTACCTTTCTATGCGAAATATAACTTTGCCATTCCTTGGCCAAAGAGAATAAACACTGGGGTAAAGTACATACAACATGTCTAAATGACTATCACTTTTCCCCATCTACTTATAGATCACTTTTTCGGCGATAAGCCGGCTACAACAAAATTCGACATCCCGACAGGATGACAGCCATGAATCACACCCCTGCTAGCGATACTTCCGCTGCATAGCCTTTGACCTTTTCTAGCGACAACCAACATAGTTCGACTTAGAAAGGTAAAGATATACATCTATAAGACAGACTCGTCCTACTCATACAAACACTACGTATAAATTCAGGCCATAGATATACTGAAGCAAGAACAATCTATTCCTACCCAGGCAAAGAATAAATCGCAGTAGGCCTAGATTCGTCCGCGGAGTCCGATCGAAGATGACGGAACTCCTTTCAAGGGAAGTAACTCAAAAATGACTTCTCCTTAAGCACTTAAAAAGGAAATACTTTGTTTACAAAATATTTGCGAACATAATAAGTATATAAATGTATTATATTGCAAGATAGTAAAGATTGCACTTTACAATGACCTTTCCAGCTGAAGGAAATGTCTTGAATTTCTTTCTTCGTGGTGATTGCGGATGATGCCATTCCAGTGACTGTCTTTTTGTCTCAGGTTCAAAATGTGCCCAGGTTTCGTCACCTGTAACGATCTTAGCCAAAAAGTTCTCTCCATCAGCATTGAAACGCTCCAACAATTCAGAAGAAATTGCTTTCCTTTGCACTCGGTGGCCATTTGTGAGACTTTGAGGAACCCATCTTGCGCAAACCTTAGAAAATCCGACAGTTTTTATAACTGAATTTGCACTACCAATGCTGACTGACAGCTGTAAAGCCAATTGTTGAGTAGTGATTCCCCTATCAGTAAGAATAATGCCCTCAGCACATTTCAACATTTCTGCGTTGGTGGCTGTGGCAGGACGTCCACAGCGCGGCCGATCAAGCAGCTCCGTATCTCCATTTCCTGATTCTTTGATTCTCTGAATCCAGCGACTGACTGTACTCCTGTCGACTGCAAAACTTCCATACACATCACATAGACGCTTGTGAATGTTCACAACAGTTTCCTTCTCTGCAACGAGAAATTCTATCACAATCCGCTGCTGATAACGCAAGTTGCTAACACGCTCCATTTCAACGGTTTAGGGCAGCCGTATTATTTGGCCGGTTGCCGTGCAATTTGGTGCACACAATTGGCATATGCCATATTTGAAGTGTGCAGAATTTCATGCTTCTATCTTTATTATTAGCTGAGAAAAACGATGTGGTGCATTACTTTCTGAACGCCCCTCGTACATTCAAACGCAATGAAGCTGTGAAGTGTGTCACCCACCTTTTCAAAAGTCACACAATAGATATTGGACAAATAGACATTTCAAAATCGGGTATGACCACCGTTTGCAGCAAGGCATTCAAGACAGCGTAGACGCATCGAGTCCACAAGGGTCCGAAGAGTATCATGAGGAACAGCTTGCCATTCCTGAAGCAGAAATGCAGTCAGCTGTGCAACATCCATTGGCAGGGGGTGATTTGTTGACAATCTTCAACCAAGAACATCCCAGAGGTGCTCAATCGGAGAAAAGTCAGGTGAATGAGCTGGCCACGCCATCCTGATGATCCCATGTTGCTGAATAAACTCATTCACCACACGAGCTCGATGGGGTCGAGCGTTATCATCTTGGAGGATGGCATTACCACATATGGCCTCCAGAGCAGGCTGAACAATTGGTCTCAAGATTTCGTTCTGGTATCTTGGACCGGTCAAGTTACATTGGATGATGTAGAGTGGGGTCCTGCCGTGTCTGTAGAAGCCTCCCCAGACAATGACAGAACCCCTACCATAACGATCAACCTCTCGAATTGTGTCATCAGTAAATCGCTCTCCTGGTCGTCTTCAAACTCGAATCCTGCCATCATTGAATGACACAGTGAAGCGAGATTCATCAATGAAGAGAACTTGACTCCATTGTTGCCTTGTCCATCGGATGTGCTCGCGACACCAAGCAACATGGGCTCTGCGATGAGCAGGAGTAAGAGGGATTCTGACTGCAGGACGTCGAGCAGCCAGTCCAAATTCATGTAAACGTCTGCGAATGGTGCTTTGACTGACATTAACGTTTACAGTTTGTCTCAGCTGACATCTTAGAGTGGAACAATAAGTTTATAAACTAATAAAACGGTATTGAATCAGTTTTACCAATAACAGTTAACATGAGACAAGGGACGTTTCGGGTTTTACCCTTCGTCAGCCACAAACAGGTGACAAAGACAAAAATTACATATAGGTACTAACAAAACTATACGATGAATAACAATACAAGAAAACCGTAAAATCTGATAAGGCATAATGAACAAATGTAAAAATATGAAACAAGAGATGCACACAAAATATAGTAGTCACGAAACGGAAACAGGGTAGCAGCAATAATTGTAGTATAGTATAAGTAAATAAATTAAGGGGCTGCAGTAAAACTGGTAAGGAATATAAGTTTATAAACTAATAAAACGGTATTGAATCAGTTTTACCATCAACAGTTAACATGAGACAAGGGACGTTTCGGGTTTTACCCTTCGTCAGCCACAAACAGGTGACAAAGACAAAAATTACATAAAGGTACTAACAAAACTATACGATGAATAACAATACAAGAAAACCGTAAAATCTGATAAGGCATAATGAACAAATGTAAAAATATGAAACAAGAGATGCACACAAAATATAGTAGTCACGAAACGGAAACAGGGTAGCAGCAATAATTATAGTATAGTATAAGTAAATAAATTAAGGGGCTGCAGTAAAACTGGTAAGGAATATAAGTTTATAAACTAATAAAACGGTATTGAATCAGTTTTACCAATAACAGTTAACATGAGACAAGGGACGTTTCGGGTTTTACCCTTCGTCAGCCACAAACAGGTGACAAAGACAAAAATTACATATAGGTACTAACAAAACTATACGATGAATAACAATACAAGAAAACCGTAAAATCTGATAAGGCATAATGAACAAATGTAAAAATATGAAACAAGAGATGCACACAAAATATAGTAGTCACGAAACGGAAACAGGGTAGCAGCAATAATTGTAGTATAGTATAAGTAAATAAATTAAAGAGCTGCAGTAAAACTGGTAAGGAATATAAGTTTATAAACTAATAAAACGGTATTGAATCAGTTTTACCAATAACAGTTAACATGAGACAAGGGACGTTTCCGGTTTTACCCTTCGTCAGCCACAAACAGGTGACAAAGACAAAAATTACATATAGGTACTAACAAAACTATACGATGAATAACAATACAAGAAAACCGTAAAATCTGATAAGGCATAATGAACAAATGTAAAAATATGAAACAAGAAATGCACACAAAATATAGTAGTCACGAAACGGAAACAGGGTAGCAGCAATAATTGTAGTATAGTATAAGTAAATAAATTAAGGGGCTGCAGTAAAACTGGTAAGGAATATAAGTTTATAAACTAATAAAACGGTATTGAATCAGTTTTACCAATAACAGTTAACATGAGACAAGGGACGTTTCGGGTTTTACCCTTCGTCAGCCACAAACAGGTGAGAAAGACAAAAATTACATATAGGTACTAACAAAACTATACGATGAATAACAATACAAGAAAACCGTAAAATCTGATAAGGCATAATGAACAAATGTAAAAAATATGAAACAAGAGATGCACACAAAATATAGTAGTCACGAAACGGAAACAGGGTAGCAGCAATAATTGTAGTATAGTATAAGTAAATAAATTAAGGGGCTGCAGTAAAACTGGTAAGGAATATAAGTTTATAAACTAATAAAACGGTATTGAATCAGTTTTACCAATAACAGTTAACATGAGACAAGGGACGTTTCGGGTTTTACCCTTCGTCAGCCACAAACAGGTGACAAAGACAAAAATTACATATAGGTACTAACAAAACTATACGATGAATAACAATACAAGAAAACCGTAAAATCTGATAAGGCATAATGAACAAATGTAAAAATATGAAACAAGAGATGCACACAAAATATAGTAGTCACGAAACGGAAACAGGGTAGCAGCAATAATTGTAGTATAGTATAAGTAAATAAATTAAAGAGCTGCAGTAAAACTGGTAAGGAATATAAGTTTATAAACTAATAAAACGGTATTGAATCAGTTTTACCAATAACAGTTAACATGAGACAAGGGACGTTTCGGGTTTTACCCTTCGTCAGCCACAAACAGGTGACAAAGACAAAAATTACATATAGGTACTAACAAAACTATACGATGAATAACAATACAAGAAAACCGTAAAATCTGATAAGGCATAATGAACAAATGTAAAAAATATGAAACAAGAAATGCACACAAAATATAGTAGTCACGAAACGGAAACAGGGTAGCAGCAATAATTGTAGTATAGTATAAGTAAAAAAAATTAAGGGGCTGCAGTAAAACTGGTAAGGAATATAAGTTTATAAACTAATAAAACGGTATTGAATCAGTTTTACCAATAACAGTTAACATGAGACAAGGGACGTTTCGGGTTTTACCCTTCGTCAGCCACAAACAGGTGACAAAGACAAAAATTACATATAGGTACTAACAAAACTATACGATGAATAACAATACAAGAAAACCGTAAAATCTGATAAGGCATAATGAACAAATGTAAAAATATGAAACAACAGATGCACACAAAATATAGTAGTCACGAAACGGAAACAGGGTAGCAGCAATAATTGTAGTATAGTATAAGTAAATAAATTAAGGGGCTGCAGTAAAACTGGTAAGGAATATAAGTTTATAAACTAATAAAACGGTATTGAATCAGTTTTTACCAATAACAGTTAACATGAGACAAGGGACGTTTCGGGTTTTTTTACCCTTCGTCAGCCACAAACAGGTGACAAAGACAAAAATTACATATAGGTACTAACAAAACTATACGATGAATAACAATACAAGAAAACCGTAAAATCTGATAAGGCATAATGAACAAATGTAAAAATATGAAACAAGAGATGCACACAAAATATAGTAGTCACGAAACGGAAACAGGGTAGCAGCAATAATTGTAGTATAGTATAAGTAAATAAATTAAGGGGCTGCAGTAAAACTGGTAAGGAATATAAGTTTATAAACTAATAAAACGGTATTGAATCAGTTTTACCAATAACAGTTAACATGAGACAAGGGACGTTTCGGGTTTTACCCTTCGTCAGCCACAAACAGGTGACAAAGACAAAAATTACATAAAGGTACTAACAAAACTATACGATGAATAACAATACAAGAAAACCGTAAAATCTGATAAGGCATAATGAACAAATGTAAAAAATATGAAACAAGAGATGCACACAAAATATAGTAGTCACGAAACGGAAACAGGGTAGCAGCAATAATTGTAGTATAGTATAAGTAAATAAATTAAGGGGCTGCAGTAAAACTGGTAAGGAATATAAGTTTATAAACTAATAAAACGGTATTGAATCAGTTTTACCAATAACAGTTAACATGAGACAAGGGACGTTTCCGGTTTTACCCTTCGTCAGCCACAAACAGGTGACAAAGACAAAAATTACATATAGGTACTAACAAAACTATACGATGAATAACAATACAAGAAAACCGTAAAATCTGATAAGGCATAATGAACAAATGTAAAAAATATGAAACAAGAAATGCACACAAAATATAGTAGTCACGAAACGGAAACAGGGTAGCAGCAATAATTGTAGTATAGTATAAGTAAATAAATTAAGGGGCTGCAGTAAAACTGGTAAGGAATATAAGTTTATAAACTAATAAAACGGTATTGAATCAGTTTTACCAATAACAGTTAACATGAGACAAGGGACGTTTCGGGTTTTACCCTTCGTCAGCCACAAACAGGTGAGAAAGACAAAAATTACATATAGGTACTAACAAAACTATACGATGAATAACAATACAAGAAAACCGTAAAATCTGATAAGGCATAATGAACAAATGTAAAAATATGAAACAAGAGATGCACACAAAATATAGTAGTCACGAAACGGGAAACAGGGTAGCAGCAATAATTGTAGTATAGTATAAGTAAATAAATTAAGGGGCTGCAGTAAAACTGGTAAGGAATATAAGTTTATAAACTAATAAAACGGTATTGAATCAGTTTTACCAATAACAGTTAACATGAGACAAGGGACGTTTCGGGTTTTACCCTTCGTCAGCCACAAACAGGTGACAAAGACAAAAATTACATATAGGTACTAACAAAACTATACGATGAATAACAATACAAGAAAACCGGAAAATCTGATAAGGCATAATGAACAAATGTAAAAAATATGAAACAAGAAATGCACACAAAATATAGTAGTCACGAAACGGAAACAGGGTAGCAGCAATAATTGTAGTATAGTATAAGTAAATAAATTAAGGGGCTGCAGTAACACTGGTAAGGAATATAAGTTTATAAACTAATAAAACGGTATTGAATCAGTTTTACCAATAACAGTTAACATGAGACAAGGGACGTTTCGGGTTTTACCCTTCGTCAGCCACAAACAGGTGACAAAGACAAAAATTACATATAGGTACTAACAAAACTATACGATGAATAACAATACAAGAAAACCGTAAAATCTGATAAGGCATAATGAACAAATGTAAAAAATATGAAACAAGAGATGCACACAAAATATAGTAGTCACGAAACGGAAACAGGGTAGCAGCAATAATTGTAGTATAGTATAAGTAAATAAATTAAGGGGCTGCAGTAAAACTGGTAAGGAATATAAGTTTATAAACTAATAAAACGGTATTGAATCAGTTTTACCAATAACAGTTAACATGAGACAAGGGACGTTTCGGGTTTTACCCTTCGTCAGCCACAAACAGGTGACAAAGACAAAAATTACATATAGGTACTAACAAAACTATACGATGAATAACAATACAAGAAAACCGTAAAATCTGATAAGGCATAATGAACAAATGTAAAAATATGAAACAAGAGATGCACACAAAATATAGTAGTCACGAAACGGAAACAGGGTAGCAGCAATAATTGTAGTAGTATAGTATAAGTAAATAAATTAAGGGGCTGCAGTAAAACTGGTAAGGAATATAAGTTTATAAACTAATAAAACGGTATTGAATCAGTTTTACCAATAACAGTTAACATGAGACAAGGGACGTTTCGGGGGTTTTACCCTTCGTCAGCCACAAACAGGTGACAAAGACAAAAATTACATATAGGTACTAACAAAACTATACGATGAATAACAATACAAGAAAACCGTAAAATCTGATAAGGCATAATGAACAAATGTAAAAATATGAAACAAGAGATGCACACAAAATATAGTAGTCACGAAACGGAAACAGGGTAGCAGCAATAATTGTAGTATAGTATATAAGTAAATAAATTAAGGGGCTGCTGTAAAACTGGTAAGGAATATAAGTTTATAAACTAATAAAACGGTATTGAATCAGTTTTACCAATAACAGTTAACATGAGACAAGGGACGTTTCGGGTTTTACCCTTCGTCAGCCACAAACAGGTGACAAAGACAAAAATTACATATAGGTACTAACAAAACTATACGATGAATAACAATACAAGAAAACCGTAAAATCTGATAAGGCATAATGAATAAATGTAAAAATATGAAACAAGAGATGCACACAAAATATAGTAGTCACGAAACGGAAACAGGGTAGCAGCAATAATTGTAGTATAGTATAAGTAAATAAATTAAGGGGCTGCAGTAAAACTGGTAAGGAATATAAGTTTATAAACTAATAAAACGGTATTGAATCAGTTTTACCAATAACAGTTAACATGAGACAAGGGACGTTTCGGGTTTTACCCTTCGTCAGCCACAAACAGGTGACAAAGACAAAAATTACATATAGGTACTAACAAAACTATACGATGAATAACAATACAAGAAAACCGTAAAATCTGATAAGGCATAATGAACAAATGTAAAAATATGAAACAAGAGATGCACACAAAAATATAGTAGTCACGAAACGGAAACAGGGTAGCAGCAATAATTGTAGTATAGTATAAGTAAATAAATTAAGGGGCTGCAGTAAAACTGGTAAGGAATATAAGTTTATAAACTAATAAAACGGTATTGAATCAGTTTTACAAATAACTAAGGACGTTTCGGGTTTTACCCTTCGTCAGCCACAAACAGGTGACAAAGACAAAAATTACATATAGGTACTAACAAAACTATACGATGAATAACAATACAAGAAAACCGTAAAATCTGATAAGGCATAATGAACAAATGTAAAAATATGAAACAAGAGATGCACACAAAATATAGTAGTCACGAAACGGAAACAGGGTAGCAGCAATAATTGTAGTATAGTATAAGTAAATAAATTAAGGGGCTGCAGTAAAACTGGTAAGGAATATAAGTTTATAAACTAATAAAACGGTATTGAATCAGTTTTACCAATAACAGTTAACATGAGACAAGGGACGTTTCGGTTTTTACCCTTCGTCAGCCACAAACAGGTGACAAAGACAAAAATTACATATAGGTACTAACAAAACTATACGATGAATAACAATACAAGAAAACCGTAAAATCTGATAAGGCATAATGAAAAAATGTAAAAATATGAAACAAGAGATGCACACAAAATATAGTAGTCACGAAACGGAAACAGGGTAGCAGCAATAATTGTAGTATAGTATAAGTAAATAAATTAAGGGGCTGCAGTAAAACTGGTAAGGAATATAAGTTCATAAACTAAGAAAAGGTATAGAATCAGATTTACAAATAACAGTTAACATGAGACAAGGGACGTTTCGGGTATTTTTTACCCTTCGTCAGCCACAAACAGGTGACAAAGACAAAAATTACATATAGGTACTAACAAAACTATACGATGAATAACAATACAAGAAAACCGTAAAATCTGATAAGGCATAATGAACAAATGTAAAAATATGAAACAAGAGATGCACACAAAATATAGTAGTCACGAAACGGAAACAGGGTAGCAGCAATAATTGTAGTATAGTATAAGTAAATAAATTAAGGGGCTGCAGTAAAAACTGGTAAGGAATATAAGTTTATAAACTAATAAAACGGTATTGAATCAGTTTTACCAATAACAGTTAACATGAGACAAGGGACGTTTCGGGTTTTACCCTTCGTCAGCCACAAACAGGTGACAAAGACAAAAATTACATATAGGTACTAACAAAACTATACGATGAATAACAATACAAGAAAACCGTAAAATCTGATAAGGCATAATGAACAAATGTAAAAAATATGAAACAAGAAATGCACACAAAATATAGTAGTCACGAAACGGAAACAGGGTAGCAGCAATAATTGTAGTATAGTATAAGTAAATAAATTAAGGGGCTGCAGTAAAACTGGTAAGGAATATAAGTTTATAAACTAATAAAACGGTATTGAATCAGTTTTACCAACAAACAGGTGACATGAGACAAGGGGACGTTTCGGGTTTTACCCTTCGTCAGCCACAAACAGGTGACAAAGACAAAAATTACATATAGGTACTAACAAAACTATACGATGAATAACAATACAAGAAAACCGTAAAATCTGATAAGGCATAATGAACAAATGTAAAAAATATGAAACAAGAGATGCACACAAAATATAGTAGTCACGAAACGGAAACAGGGTAGCAGCAATAATTGTAGTATAGTATAAGTAAATAAATTAAGGGGCTGCAGTAAAACTGGTAAGGAATATAAGTTTATAAACTAATAAAACGGTATTGAATCAGTTTTACCAATAACAGTTAACATGAGACAAGGGACGTTTCGGGTTTTACCCTTCGTCAGCCACAAACAGGTGACAAAGACAAAAATTACATATAGGTACTAACAAAACTATACGATGAATAACAATACAAGAAAACCGTAAAATCTGATAAGGCATAATGAACAAATGTAAAAATATGAAACAAGAGATGCACACAAAATATAGTAGTCACGAAACGGAAACAGGGTAGCAGCAATAATTGTAGTATAGTATAAGTAAATAAATTAAGGGGCTGCAGTAAAACTGGTAAGGAATATAAGATTATAAACTAATAAAACGGTATTGAATCAGTTTTACCAATAACAGTTAACATGAGACAAGGGACGTTTCGGGTTTTACCCTTCGTCAGCCACAAACAGGTGACAAAGACAAAAATTACATATAGGTACTAACAAAACTATACGATGAATAACAATACAAGAAAACCGTAAAATCTGATAAGGCATAATGAACAAATGTAAAAATATGAAACAAGAGATGCACACAAAATATAGTAGTCACGAAACGGAAACAGGGTAGCAGCAATAATTGTAGTATAGTATAAGTAAATAAATTAAGGGGCTGCAGTAAAACTGGTAAGGAATATAAGTTTATAAACTAATAAAACGGTATTGAATCAGTTTTACCAATAACAGTTAACATGAGACAAGGGACGTTTCGGGTTTTACCCTTCGTCAGCCACAAACAGGTGACAAAGACAAAAATTACATATAGGTACTAACAAAACTATACGATGAATAACAATACAAGAAAACCGTAAAATCTGATAAGGCATAATGAATAAATGTAAAAATATGAAACAAGAGATGCACACAAAATATAGTAGTCACGAAACGGAAACAGGGTAGCAGCAATAATTGTAGTATAGTATAAGTAAATAAATTAAGGGGCTGCAGTAAAACTGGTAAGGAATATAAGTTTATAAACTAATAAAACGGTATTGAATCAGTTTTACCAATAACAGTTAACATGAGACAAGGGACGTTTCGGGTTTTACCCTTCGTCAGCCACAAACAGGTGACAAAGACAAAAATTACATATAGGTACTAACAAAACTATACGATGAATAACAATACAAGAAAACCGTAAAATCTGATAAGGCATAATGAATAAATGTTAAAATATGAAACAAGAGATGCACACAAAATATAGTAGTCACGAAACGGAAACAGGGTAGCAGCAATAATTGTAGTATAGTATAAGTAAATAAATTAAGGGGCTGCAGTAAAACTGGTAAGGAATATAAGTTTATAAACTAATAAAACGGTATTGAATCAGTTTTACCAATAACAGTTAACATGAGACAAGGGACGTTTCGGGTTTTACCCTTCGTCAGCCACAAACAGGTGACAAAGACAAAAATTACATATAGGTACTAACAAAACTATACGATGAATAACAATACAAGAAAACCGTAAAAATATGAAACAAGAGATGCACACAAAATATAGTAGTCACGAAACGGAAACAGGGTAGCAGCAATAATTGTAGTATAGTATAAGTAAATAAATTAAGGGGCTGCAGTAAAACTGGTAAGGAATATAAGTTTATAAACTAATAAAACGGTATTGAATCAGTTTTACCAATAACAGTTAACATGAGACAAGGGACGTTTCGGGTTTTACCCTTCGTCAGCCACAAACAGGTGACAAAGACAAAAAAATTACATATAGGTACTAACAAAACTATACGATGAATAACAATACAAGAAAACCGTAAAATCTGATAAGGCATAATGAACAAATGTAAAAATATGAAACAAGAGATGCACACAAAATATAGTAGTCACGAAACGGAAACAGGGTAGCAGCAATAATTGTAGTATAGTATAAGTAAATAAATTAAGGGGCTGCAGTAAAACTGGTAAGGAATATAAGTTTATAAACTAATAAAACGGTATTGAATCAGTTTTACAAATAACAGTTCACATGAGACAAGGGACGTTCGGGTTTTACCCTTCGTCAGCCACAAACAGGTGACAAAGACAAAAATTACATATAGGTACTAACAAAACTATACGATGAATAACAATACAAGAAAACCGTAAAATCTGATAAGGCATAATGAACAAATGTAAAAATATGAAACAAGAGATGCACACAAAATATAGTAGTCACGAAACGGAAACAGGGTAGCAGCAATAATTGTAGTATAGTATAAGTAAATAAATTAAGGGGCTGCAGTAAAACTGGTAAGGAATATAAGTTTATAAACTAATAAAACGGTATTGAATCAGTTTTACCAATAACAGTTAACATGAGACAAGGGACGTTTCGGGTTTTACCCTTCGTCAGCCACAAACAGGTGAC
The DNA here is from genome assembly GCA_024509875.1 of Oreohelix idahoensis. Classification (NCBI taxonomy): domain Eukaryota; kingdom Metazoa; phylum Mollusca; class Gastropoda; order Stylommatophora; family Oreohelicidae; genus Oreohelix; species Oreohelix idahoensis. Next base: position 148,306 of record JAMPIV010011634.1, read on the forward strand.
AAAGACAAAAATTACATATAGGTACTAACAAAACTATACGATGAATAACAATACAAGAAAACCGTAAAATCTGATAAGGCATAATGAACAAATGTAAAAATATGAAACAAGAAATGCACACAAAATATAGTAGTCACGAAACGGAAACAGGGTAGCAGCAATAATTGTAGTATAGTATCAGTAAAAAAATTAAGGGGCTGCAGTAAAACTGGTAAGGAATATAAGTTTATAAACTAATAAAACGGTATTGAATCAGTTTTACCAATAACAGTTAACATGAGACAAGGGACGTTTCGGGTTTTACCCTTCGTCAGCCACAAACAGGTGACAAAGACAAAAAATTACATATAGGTACTAACAAAACTATACGATGAATAACAATACAAGAAAACCGTAAAATCTGATAAGGCATAATGAACAAATGTAAAAATATGAAACAAGAGATGCACACAAAATATAGTAGTCACGAAACGGAAACAGGGTAGCAGCAATAATTGTAGTATAGTATAAGTAAATAAATTAAGGGGCTGCAGTAAAACTGGTAAGGAATATAAGTTTATAAACTAATAAAACGGTATTGAATCAGTTTTACCAATAACAGTTAACATGAGACAAGGGACGTTTCGGGTTTTACCCTTCGTCAGCCACAAACAGGTGACAAAGACAAAAATTACATATAGGTACTAACAAAACTATACGATGAATAACAATACAAGAAAACCGTAAAATCTGATAAGGCATAATGAACAAATGTAAAAATATGAAACAAGAGATGCACACAAAATATAGTAGTCACGAAACGGAAACAGGGTAGCAGCAATAATTGTAGTATAGTATAAGTAAATAAATTAAGGGGCTGCAGTAAAACTGGTAAGGAATATAAGTTTATAAACTAATAAAACGGTATTGAATCAGTTTTACCAATAACAGTTAACATGAGACAAGGGACGTTTCGGGTTTTACCCTTCGTCAGCCACAAACAGGTGACAAAGACAAAAATTACATATAGGTACTAACAAAACTATACGATGAATAACAATACAAGAAAACCGTAAAATCTGATAAGGCATAATGAACAAATGTAAAAATATGAAACAAGAGATGCACACAAAATATAGTAGTCACGAAACGGAAACAGGGTAGCAGCAATAATTGTAGTATAGTATAAGTAAATAAATTAAGGGGCTGCAGTAAAACTGGTAAGGAATATAAGTTTATAAACTAATAAAACGGTATTGAATCAGTTTTACCAATAACAGTTAACATGAGACAAGGGACGTTTCGGGTTTTACCCTTCGTCAGCCACAAACAGGTGACAAAGACAAAAATTACATATAGGTACTAACAAAACTATACGATGAATAACAATACAAGAAAACCGTAAAATCTGATAAGGCATAATGAACAAATGTAAAAATATGAAACAAGAGATGCACACAAACTATAGTGGTCAAGAAACGGAACCAGCGTAGCAGCAATAATTGTTTAGTAGTATAAGAAAATAAATTAAGGGGCTGCAGTAAAACTGGTAAGGAATATAAGTTTATAAACTAATAAAACGGTATTGAATCAGTTTTACCAATAATAGTTACCATCACGCAGGGGTTCTTTCCGGTTCACCCCTTCGTCAGCCACAAACAGGTGACAAAGACAAAAATTACATATAGGTACTAACAAAACTATACGATGAATAACAATACAAGAAAACCGTAAAATCTGATAAGGCATAATGAATAAATGTAAAAATATGTAAAAACAAGAGATGCACACAAAATATAGTAGTCACGAAACGGAAACAGGGTAGCAGCAATAATTGTAGTATAGTATAAGTAAAATAAATTAAGGGGCTGCAGTAAAACTGGTAAGGAATATAAGTTTTATAAACTAATAAAACGGTATTGAATCAGTTTTACCAATAACAGTTAACATGAGACAAAGGGACGTTTCGGGTTTTACCCTTCGTCAGCCACAATAAGGTGAAAACACAAAAATTACATATAGGTACTAACAAAACTATAAACGATGAATAACAATACAAAAAACCTTACACTCAATCTGATAAGGGCATAATGAATTAAATGTTAAAAAAAAAACAAGAAGTGCACACAAAAATATAGTAGTCACGAAATAAACAGGGGTTTTCCAGCAACATAAAATTGTAGTATAAGTATAAGTATAAATAAATTAAGGGGTCTGCAGTAAAACTGGTAAGAAGGAATATAATAAACTAATAAAACGGTATTGAACTCAGTTTTACCAAGTTTTTTGTAAACAGTTTAACAGGATGACAAGGGACGTTTCGGGTTTTACCCTTCGTCAGCAGCCACAAACAGGTGACAAAGACAAAAATTACATATACATGTAAAACTACAAACATGAACTAACGGGGAAACAAAAGGGGGGGGTGGGGGGGGGGGGGGGGGGTAACAGAATAACATACAAGGAAAACCGTAAAATCTGATAAGGCATAATGAACAAATGTAAAAATATGAAACAAGAGATGCACACAAAATATAGTAGTCACGAAACGGAAAAGGGTAAGCAGCAATAATTGTAGTATAGGCTGTAAAATAAATTAAGGGGCTGCAGTAAAACTGGTAAGGAATATAAGTTTATAAACTAATAAAACGGTATTGAATCAGTTTTACCAATAACAGTTAACATGAGACAAGGGACGTTTCGGGTTTTACCCTTCGTCAGCCACAAACAGGTGACAAAGACAAAATTACACATAGGTACTAACAAAACTATACGATGAATAACAATACAAGAAAACCGTAAAATCTGATAAGGCATAATGAACAAATGTAAAAATATGAAACAAGAGATGCACACAAAATATAGTAGTCACGAAACGGAAACAGGGTAGCAGCAATAATTGTAGTATAGTATAAGTAAATAAATTAAGGGGCTGCAGTAAAACTGGTAAGGAATATAAGTTTATAAACTAATAAAACGGTATTGAATCAGTTTTACAAATAACAGTTAACATGAGACAAGGGACGTTTCGGGTTTTACCCTTCGTCAGCCACAAACAGGTGACAAAGACAAAAATTACATATAGGTACTAACAAAACTATACGATGAATAACAATACAAGAAAACCGTAAAATCTGATAAGGCATAATGAACAAATGTAAAAATATGAAACAAGAGATGCACACAAAATATAGTAGTCACGAAACGGAAACAGGGTAGCAGCAATAATTGTAGTATAGTATAAGTAAATAAATTAAGGGGCTGCAGTAAAACTGGTAAGGAATATAAGTTTATAAACTAATAAAACGGTATTGAATCAGTTTTACCAATAACAGTTAACATGAGACAAGGGACGTTTCGGGTTTTACCCTTCGTCAGCCACAAACAGGTGACAAAGACAAAAATTACATATAGGTACTAACAAAACTATACGATGAATAACAATACAAGAAAACCGTAAAATCTGATAAGGCATAATGAACAAATGTAAAAATATGAAACAAGAGATGCACACAAAATATAGTAGTCACGAAACGGAAACAGGGTAGCAGCAGCAATAATTGTAGTATAGTATAAGTAAATAAATTAAGGGGCTGCAGTAAAACTGGTAAGGAATATAAGTTTATAAACTAATAAAACCGTATTGAATCAGTTTTACCAATAACAGTTAACATGAGACAAGGGACGTTTCGGGTTTTACCCTTCGTCAGCCACAAACAGGTGACAAAGACAAAAATTACATATAGGTACTAACAAAACTATACGATGAATAACAATACAAGAAAACCGTAAAATCTGATAAGGCATAATGAACAAATGTAAAAATATGAAACAAGAGATGCACACAAAATATAGTAGTCACGAAACGGAAACAGGGTAGCAGCAATAATTGTAGTATAGTATAAGTAAATAAATTAAGGGGCTGCAGTAAAACTGGTAAGGATGTTCGATGGCGCAGGGCTGACAACAAGAGGTACCGATCATCATGTCTATTGGTGCATCTAGGGTGATCTGGCCGGTGGCGATCCTCCGCACTTCCTGTGGCCTGAAATCTCTCCAAAATTCTTTGGATAGTAGAGTGTGACACTGCAAGCCGTCTAGCAACCTCACGGACAGATAAACCACTTTCAACCCACGCCATAGCCCTCATTCTTTGTAAGGTGTCAAGACTTCTTCTCGGTGGCATGGTTGTTGCAAGTGATGAAACTACCCTAAGTCTGCTGATTGTAAAACAAATTAAGAGTGAACTCTGTTCACGAAAAGTCGCCATTGCATGTGGAATGTCAATCAGCACGATTACTTCACCTGTTTGGTTCTACGGAAGTTTTAAAAAACAGATTAAAAATGTGAATTTACGGTCAGCAAACCAAATTGCACGTGATCACCATGGTTGTCGGTGAGTTGTTTTTATGCTTAACGTGCACAGAGGACTGTCAGAGGAAGATATTGCACCCATTTTTACTAAAAACTTCCTTCATTTAATAATTCTATGCGCTTATATAAAAGTGTATTGAAAATAATAGGGTGGCCCTTGACTTTTGACGAGTAGTATATTTTACTCAACCGAAACTAAGGCTTTGTAGCAACGAGAGCTATACTGCATAAACAATAGACCTGTAAACAGTGTTAAACATGGAACTACATTGATGAAATGCATTATTTCTCAGTTGATTATTTCCCTTTGACCATAAACTTTCCATTTGATTAAATATTTTCTGTTCAATTTTTCCAAAAAATTTCATTTTTATTTATTGCATCCCTTTATGAAAACAATCTTCTTCTTCTTTGATCCTTAGCCGCCGACCGTCAAAGCAGTCAGTGGCCATCACGCCTAGTGGCGTCTTGTAGGGCAACAACAAATTGATTCCACTTTGCTCGGTCGGTGGCCATCCTTCGTACAGTGCCCCTACTCTGGTTCATTCTTTGCATCTCAGCCTCCCCAGTCCTCCGCCAGGTTGTTTTTGGTCGGCCTCTTTTTCGTTTTCCTTCAGGGGTCCAAAGCATAGCTGTTCTTGTGATGGCATCGGGGTCTCTTCTGAGGACATGACCAACCCAGTTCCAGCGTCTGCCAGCTATGATGGTGTGCATGTCCTCTTGCTTGCTACGAGTAAGCAGATCTTGGTTAGTGATGGTATTCGGCCAAAAGATTCAGTGAATTTTTCTTAGGCATGTTGTGTGAAAAGAGGACAATTTCGACATTTCCTTCTCTGTAACTCTCCAGCATTCCGCACCATAGAGAAGCGCAGAAAGCACACAGCTCTGATATAATCTTAATTTTGTGCTTGTGCTGTATTGGGAGGACTTCCAGATGTTGTTTAGGCTAAAGAAGGCTGTTCTTGCCTTATTCATTCTGATGTTGATGTCTTTGCCTGCCCCGCCGTCTGGTGTTACTATGCTTCCTAGGTATGTGAAGGTATCTGTCTGTACCAATTGCTTATTCCTTACTGATATGGGCTCAGGGTTGTTCACATTGAGCGTCATGACCTCAGACTTCTTTAAATTGATGTTCAAGCCCACCTGCTGGCTAAACTTATTAAGTCTATCCGTTTTTTCCTGGATGTGTTGATGTGAATGTGCTAGTAGTGCAATGTCATCTGCATATTCCAGATCTTCCAATGTAGAAAATGTTGTCCATCTTATTCCTCTTGGACTGCCCTCTGTTGTCTGGCGCATCACCCAGTCTATGACTGTTAAAAATAGAGTGGTTGATAAGGGGCATCCCTGTCGTACTCCTGTCTTCACCTCAAAGGTTAGGTTGCTCTGCCCAACACTGCACGTAAAGTTTGCATAGAGGCTTTTTATGATTGACACTATGCAGCTTGGAATTCCATAAGCCCTCAGTATTTTCCATTATGAAAACAATTGGAGGTGAAAATAGCAAGTGTCACTGAGGTGTAATGAATGTAATATTAACGTCCAATTAATAACCTACGTAACATCACGCCCTAAACCGAAGCTCTGTTATTTTATCTTACTGTTTTTAAATGCGTCGTTTTAATTTTCCAATATCAATAATTTTCTTTCACAGATGATATGCAAATTTTTTCAACCAGAAAAAAAGAAAAAAGACACTTGTTAGAGAAGCTTATAATGTTATTAAAACTTAATTTGGTGCCGGTGGGAGCGGCTAGTGCCGACTTTTACTCGGAACTGGCCTAGTCTATACATGATTTCGACGCCTCTTTGAGGTTCAAGGTCCAGCTAAAGCTTCCCTTGCTCGGGAACTTTGCACGCCTGGGGTCAGAGCTGGTTCCTCCCCAAATGTCATGGTAGAAGACGAAAGCTGGGGGCGAGGAGTTAGGTCGGTTGCGTAGTTAAAAGCTGGCATCCTCAGCACGGAGGTGGGCTCTCTATGCATCCTTGTGGTAGCTGGTTACCGGCCATAGTCTCACTCGATGAGCAGGATTTATCCTTTGATAATGTCCTTGCTTATCAAGGAGGGGAGATGCTGGGCCAGTTATCCCTCGCCTAATCTTAAATGTACGATAGGTAAGTGTTCAACCGGGATTTCAAATGACTATTTGAGATACCTTTTGTGCAATTTACATTGTCAAGTCATATTTTTCTTTTTACCACCTGAACAAACATCTGTCATTATAACAGCGCAGAGGCTGTTTTTTATATATGAACTGCTTCAGTTTTAACTGTTCACCTATATAATAATTATGTCACAGTCTACAGTTCCCCTTATATGTTCATTGATGTCTGAATATCGTCAAATGCAGTCTATGTAGCAGAAAACAATGCTAAATGCACTTTATGTGGCAGACAGTAATAAAGTCTAGTCCTATGTAAACAATAAATGGTTTCTATCCATTTTTAACAGAAACGAAAGCTGGAGGCAAAGTGTTAGGTCTGATGTTTATTGTTCTTAATAATGAGAGCAATATTTTCTATTTAAGGTAATTTGAATTTATACCAGCACATATTTTCATACTTCAAGTGTGTTTACTGAGCAGTAACTTTTTGAGGTTTGTAATATGTTGTGCACATGCATTGCATCAATGCTTGCTTAAGAAAAATGTCGATTCTGTGCTTGCAACTTTCAGGTAACAATGACTAAGAAAATTAGTTAAACCTGCTACATACCATCAGCACTGTTTTCGGTTCTACGTTGGCAAAAGCAGTATGATTGTTGCTATGCCTTTCGCACATGTAGGGCAAACCACTCAGTAAATGACAGATAGAAAAGATATAGTCGGGCTAGACTACAGAGAAGCTGCTTTGCAAAGAAAGCTAAAGATCTTTCATCCAATTATTACAGACCTTGCGCAGACAAAGAAATCTTTTTTTTTTTTAAACTGTTGTTCAAAACTTACAGAAAAGTGATATGAAACAGGGTTACAGTTAGAATTTAGAATTACAGTTAGTCATAGAACGCCGAGACACACTAGTTATAACAAAAACCCTGTTTCTAGTTTGTCTTTTTGTTTGAATAATAATAATAATAATACTAAAAATTCTTACGTACTTAGTCCTCCCTCTTCTACTGTGAGAAGAGGGGGGTGGGGTGGGGGGGAGGGGGGGGAAGAGTGGCGGGTCTAAGAAGAGAAGAAATAAAGTGAAATTTTGTTTGAAATAAAGGGAGTCAACCGTCTATAGCAGTGGTTCCCAAAGTGGGCGGTACCGCCTTTTTGGGGGCTTTGGAAGGGTCCAAGGGGGCGATAAGAAAACAATGGGCCAGAGGGGGGGGGGGGGGGGGGGCCAGAAATAAACAGGGGGCGTTTAGTAGTAAGGGGGGGGGAGGGGGGGGGGGGGTTCAGGATTTTACAAGCTAAATTCAGTACGTGCGGGGGGAGAAAGGAAGTGTGGATTTGAGAGACAACATCAGTGAAGCGGGGACGATGTGGATGGTTGTATTACTAGGATCATTAAGCAGGGCATAGTTTCGTCTATGTGTGTCGTTCTGAGCTCACGTAACCATCGCTGACCATAAATGGTAATCTGGAACTGCTAGGAAAGGGGGTTAACCAAACACCTATTGTTCATTCGTTGGCGTCTGTGGCCTGATGGATATGAATTTTTTTTTTTTTATGTGTTTGCTACTTTTCTTTGTAGCACGCCCCTTTCAACCATCTACCATGTACATGGAGTTGTTGGTTATATCAGGACGTGTTTCCTTTATTGTAATATGTTTTTGTTTGTATTTATTTTATACTATATTATCTCTAGTAGGTATTTTACTTTTGTAGTTTGTGGTGAAGTGGGATGTTATAAATACTTATAGGGAACTTAGTGTACTGACTGAGATCAGCTGTGAAGGTATCTATATCTATTAAGAGTAGTGTATTATAGATAACCTTACTTGCTACCACATATCTCTATATCTCAGTCAGAATTATTCTGGAATAGTGTGATGCTACGTTATGTGTCTAGGGTATGTGTATGATGAAGTGTAAGTCACAACAACAGACAGATAAACAATTTAATTTAATCCACTACTCTTGACAACACTGTGACACTCACATACATATAACACTCTACAAAGATATCTTAAAAGAGTCACTGATAAACTTTCGAATAACAATATGTATTCATTACTGGCATGAATGAATATGTGTCCTGATTCAACTACAAGGGAACCAGGAAGCACAATCAATTTAAATTACAAGTTATGTACAGAATGTATTTAATATGAATATTGTAGTGACATATATTATTACAAATGTTCTATGTGTGTCAGTTGTGTAGTAGTAAAATGAGGTAATACTGGTTTTGTTTTGTTCAAGCTCTGTTGGTATTTGTCATCATGACTTCAATAGTTTGTATTTAGGGACCAGTATTGGAGATGTTCACAGTTCCTGATTTTAAGACAAGTAAATTCCCCTCTTAATGTTAATTTTAAAAAGTCAGTTCAAGATGAGGGGACATAATGTTGAGCTCAGCTGGCCAACTCTGCTTATCTTGAGTGATGGCGGCAGGAAAGGACTCCTCTGCTCGAATTCTCCTCTGGGCTCAGGAGACACCTCACTGATAGCTAAAAAGACCAAGGAGTATGCTGTCCGACTCTGGATTCAGCAAATCTCTGACCAGATGCTGCTCAGTACCATCAAGACCACTGTCCCACAATTCATACGAATACACACAGATACGTTGATTAGCAATGAATTCTGGCACAAACTGGCACAAATTTCCATCTGCTTATCTTCCAGGCTTTTATTGAGCCAAATATAAGCTGGCTTCAACGCACTGATGCTTTATCAAGTGTATTTAAACAAGTGGTTTCGAACTAACGCTCCCAAGTGTGTATATCAGCGAGACTGGCCAATGAGCCACGTTTCGACAAGTGTTTGAAAAAATGTTATCTTTTCCCGTCTCCCCTAACAACCAAGATAGTATTTATAGCCCGACCAATCGTGGTTAGGCTTTCATTTGTTGCGCTCCAATCAATTTGAAGTTTACATGGTAGGCTATTTCTGTAACGTAAATTTTTTTTCAAACACGTTGAAAAAAAATCTTATGAGCAGAAATGATTTTATGCTGTCAGGCACCCCCAATATTTTATTTTGGGTATAATTTATTAATTCCTGGACTATTTGCGTAACGTTTTACATATTATTTGTCAGCAAGCCCTAAGGAACCCAAAAATACTAATTTAAAGGAGCTACGTGGCTGCGTTCAAAATATGCAATTTCTTCTACCTCCTGTTTCGAAGATGTGCTGTCTGGGTACTGTTATGTGTTCAAACGTAAACCCATCTAATGTTGTCTTTTCTAATAAGAGTTTGTTATGATTTATAAACCTAACTCTGGGAAAGGGTAGTGTATTTTATCACTGTCCGTCTGAAAAAAGTTAGTGCTTGTAGACTTACACGCGTGATGCCAGCATTTGTATATCGCGCGTCGCGTGTTGCATGCGTTCCTGATTTTCAGCCCTCCCCTCTCGCTATCCTTTTGTCCATCTGTTCGTTCGTTTTGGTAACGTAATATAATTAATGTTAGGATTAATTTAGGTCATTACGCAGTACGTCTCAATGTTTTTCTTAGAAATGCAGCACACGTTTCATTGAAGAAGGCGGGTAATAATACAGTAAGCTTTTATATCAACGTGAAAGCGTTACAATTTGCAGACGAAGCAGAAAACAAGGGGGATTTCGAGTACATTCCTTGTGACAGCACTGTCATTTTACCATTGCTCTTCTCTTTATTAATTTTATTTGTTAGGCTTCATATTTACCTAATAATTTATATATGTGGATTAGAATATTTCATGACACCTCCCCTCTTAAAACAGACATTATATGTCAGTCCTTTATTCTATATACACATAGAGAAATTTATTATTATTTCTGGGGTTTACGGTGATTCTCATCACACGGATGGCGGCTTAAAAAATCCGCTCCCAGATTGGTTTTTCCAGATATATATTCAATGCTAAAATTATATGGAGCCAGAAGCAAAGACCATCGGAGTAACCTAGAGTTCTCATGCTTAGCCTGTGCTAAAAACGATAAAGGTTTGTGGTCAGTTTGCAACTTAAATGCCTTCCCATATAGATAAATATTGAATTTCTTTATTGCCCATATTACTGCAAGACATTCTTTTTCGCTAGTTGAGTAGTTGATTTCAGCTTTATTCAACTTTCTGCTAGCATATGCCACTGGGCTTAATTCCCCATCCAATGCATCTGATTTCTGTAGTAAAGTTGCACCTAACCCAATATTACTTGCATCCGTCCTTACTATGAATTCTTGACTTAAGTCAGGTAATTTCAAAATGGGTTTACTTGTGAGCTTTTCCTTCAATTCTTGGTAAGTCATTTCACATTGTGGTGTCCATGTAATGCGATCTGGAAGTCCTTTACGTGTCAATCCGTTAAAGGTGCACATATGGAATTAAAGTTTTTGATATACTTCTGGTAGAAACCACATAATGAGACAAAGGATCTCACGTCCTTCTTGGTTTGTGGTCTCGGGGCTTTCTGTAGTTTCTCTAAGTTCTTTGGGTCAGGGGTCATGTTTCCCTGATAAACTGTGTGTCCCAAAAATTCCAATTCTTTACATCCAACGCAACATTTGGTTGGTCGGGCTGTTAAATTTGCCTCCCTAAGTCGATCAAACAGCATGTTCAGAGAGTCAATGTGTTCCTCAAATGTTTCTGTTGCTATAAGGATATCATCCATAAAATTTGTTATACAGGGATTATTCAGAGGATCCAATAATTTTCTCATCATTCTAGAGAAGACACTAGGCGCATTCTTCAATCCAATTGGCAATCTATTAAACTCATAGTGTCCTTCTGAGGTACTAAAAGCTAGGTATGGTCTAACCTCAGGCTTTACTGGAATCTGATAGTATCCTTTACTCAGATCCACTTTTGAGAAATATTTAGCTTTATTTAGCCTGGCAAACAGCTGATTTGTATCCGGCAATGGATCCACCTGTCCTTCTGTAATAGCATTCAGTCTCCTGTAATCTATACAGAGTCTATGTTCTCCAGAGGGCTTCCTTAAGAGTACCACCCCGGAACTATACGAAGACTCACTGTGCGAAATAATTCCTTCCTTCAACAGATAGTCTATCTCTTCCTTCAAAGCTTTTTCCTTAGCAAACGGAATCGAATATGGTTTCATACAGACAGGTGTGGAGTCTATGAGTTTCATATCATATTCCAATAGGTTTGTATGCCCTGGTCGGTCTGTTAACACCTCTGCATGATTATTTAGAACCTGTTGCACTCTCTCTTTCTGAGTTTTCGTTAAATGTGTACTGATTTTCACCTGTGCTGCTGTCTCACAGGGGTGTAATGGATATTCAAATGATGAAAGTGGTTCCTTTTTCATCTCCATGGCGATGGACAAGGTCAACAAGTGTGTCTCTTCCTGATGTTCTCTTTCCAAATATTTCTTCAGGAGATTCACATGATAGATTTTTTCTTTCCCCTTCTTATCTATCTTATAATTTGTTCTAGACACCTTCTCTAGAACTGTATATGGACCCTGCCATCCAATTTGTAACTTATTCTGACTCCCGGGCAAAAGAAGCAGTACTTTCTCTCCCACAGCCAAATTTCTGTCTTTCGCCTTCCTGTTATAATAGGCAGCATGTTTCTTCCTGGCTTGTTTCAAATTTTCATTGGCAAGTTTCCAGCCAGTTTTTCAACCGAGTGGTCAGCTCATTCACATATTGGTATGAAGATGTAATGTTTTCCTCTGCCTTTTCATCAGTCCCACGTTCTTAACAAAGCTACATATGGACCTTTAATTGTGTGGACCTATTTGTCCATGCACCGGTATGGTCTCTTCCACTTGAAGCTTTATAGTGATGATTTTTCCTCCCAGAATTATCATTCACAAAACGACCGCTACCAATTTTTCTTTTGGGGCTGTCTCCCCTCTTAAAATTCTTGATGAGAGATTTCCTCTCTACATCCTCTTCCTCCAGTTTGTTTAAGTCCGATTGAGGGATTGTCGGCTTATCCTGGGGTAAGACATCTTTTTGCACTCTCCGCATAGTGGCCATTGTAAAACAGTTAAGTGAAGCTTGTCCGTGAAAAGGGGCTTCCCATTCCATTTGGTCCACTTTATCAAATCTATTTTTCCTTTTATTGTCAGGCCTAATTTTGCCCCATGGCGTGTCCAGGTCCTGATCCATGTTCCCACTTGTGGGTGTTCCCTCATGTGCTATGCTACACCTTTCTACAAAATTCTCAATGTCCCATCTTGCTTTGGGCCAATAATAATTGTGAGCCACCTTTTGAATGATGGTACCTATTTTCTCATGGTCCCCATCTGGTTTCACATGTAGGCTCCTTATTAATTCTGTCCTATATCTTTTTGGAAGAACCAGCTGTCCGTGACCATTGGATCTAGTTCCGGCCTTCCTATACATCAACTTGTTTTTCATGTAAAAATCTCCCTTGCCTGGAGTTGTATGACAAGTTGACAATTTTCTGAAACAAGGCTTGAGTGTTTTATCCCCAGCCTGTGCCTTCCTCATCTCTTCTGGAGTGGTATCTAACATAATATCCTCCTCCTGTCTTGAGGTCGACCTGACCTGAAGGGTTGCCATATACACAGGTTTCCTTCTGCAACGGTCAGTGTCATGATTGTCCATCTGACAATTCTTACACCACCTTTTTCCTTGGTTGAAAGATTTTCTTTCATTATATTTCCTTTCATCGAATTGTGGGAATTTATTTTTATTTTCATACCGTGGCCTATCAAATTGGTGCTTACCTTTATTTTGATCCCTAGGATCAAATTTATTAAAGTTCTGTGGTGCCCTAAAGTTATCCACCTGTTTCTTTTTATTACCTGTTACCTCTGCTTGAGCTGCTTGATACCTTTCAGCAACATTTAGCAACTCACCCAGCCTCTCTGCACCTTGTTCCATGAGAAACTTTCTCAGGTCTGGAGCCATGGACTCTCTTAATTGCTCTATAAGGACCATTTCCTTAAGATCTTGGGTTTTCCCCAGAGAAGTCCATTTCTCCAAGTATGTCTCTATTCGTGCAGAGAACTGGTGATAGGTTTCACCTGACAGTAGTTTAGCATTCCTAAATTTTTTTCTATAAATTCTGCATTCTTTTCATACCTTAACAAAAGAGCCTGCTTTAGCATGTCATAATTTTCCTGATCACCTCTGCTCATTTTTGCAAAAACTTCATAAGCTGCCCCACGAAGTCCCTGAGATAACTTTAAGCTCCACCTTTCTCTCTCTAACCCATACGTGGTAGCTAATAGTTCATACCTATTTATATAGCTCTCAATATCATCGTCTTTCTCAACAAAATGATCTAAATGAAAATTCATAGCTGAGATTGAGGCTCCCTGAGTAACCGTAGCATCAGAGGCAAAGGGACTGGCACCATTTTCAGGAGCATGGCCTTGAAACTCAAACTCCCTTAGTCGTAACTCATGTTCCCTTTGTAATCTCTTCTCCTCCTTTTCTGCTTCCCTTTCTGCAGCTAATCTCTTCTCTTCCCTTTCTGCAGCTAATTTCTTCTCTTCTCTGTTCTGCCTCCAATTTCTTAGCCTCAGCCTCAATCTGCAACCTCTTAGTCTCAGCCTCAGCTTCAAATTGTAACTTCTTAATTTCCCTGTCAGCCTCTAACTTTCTTTCGGCTTCAAACCTTCTTTCTTCGCGTTCAATAAATTTGTCACATTCCGTAGTAACATAGGCAACCATAACTTGCCCATCTAATCCTAACTCTTTTGCAGTCTGAACCGCAGCAGATCGAAATTTGGCCAGGTCCGCCATTGTCTATCAGGTAACTTTATATAATGTCTAACCAACAATTCAATCTCTAATGGACAACACAGGCACCGTGAGCTCAACCTTATTTAATTCCACCCAAGGATACCTTTTAATTCTTATATTCCCTGAAGTGAATTACCCCCAATATTTTTAATAGTTAAAGATTCAAAATCCCAAGAGCGAGACCCCAATATATGTGGTGAAGTGGGATGTTATAAATACTTATAGGGAACTTAGTGTACTGACTGAGATCAGCTGTGAAGGTATCTATATCTATTAAGAGTAGTGTATTATAGATAACCTTACTTGCTACCACATATCTCTATATCTCAGTCAGAATTATTCTGGAATAGTGTGATGCTACGTTATGTGTCTAGGGTATGTGTATGGTGAAGTGTAAGTCACAACAACAGACAGATAAACAATTTAATTTAATCCACTACTCTTGACAACACTGTGACACTCACATACATATAACACTCTACAAAGATATCTTAAAAGAGTCACTGATAAACTTTCGAATAACAATATGTATTCATTACTGGCATGAATGAATATGTGTCCTGATTCAACTACAAGGGAACCAGGAATCACAATCAATTTAAATTACAAGTTATGTACAGAATGTATTTAATATGAATATTGTAGTGACATATATTATTACAAATGTTCTATGTGTGTCAGTTGTGTAGTAGTAAAATGAGGTAATACTGGTTTTGTTTTGTTCAAGCTCTGTTGGTATTTGTCATCATGACTTCAATAGTTTGTCTTTAGGGACCAGTATTGGAGATGTTCACAGTTCCTGATTTTAAGACAAGTAAATTCCCCTCTTAATGTTAATTTTAAAAAGTCAGTTCAAGATGAGGGGACATAATGTTGAGCTCAGCTGGCCAACTCTGCTTATCTTGAGTGATGGCGGCAGGAAAGGACTCCTCTGCTCGAATTCTCCTCTGGGCTCAGGAGACACCTCACTGATAGCTAAAAAGACCAAGGAGTATGCTGTCCGACTCTGGATTCAGCAAATCTCTGACCAGATGCTGCTCAGTACCATCAAGACCACTGTCCCACAATTCATACGAATACACACAGATACGTTGATTAGCAATGAATTCTGGCACAAACTGGCACAAATTTCCATCTGCTTATCTTCCAGGCTTTTATTGAGCCAAAATATAAGCTGGCTTCAACGCACTGATGCTTTATCAAGTGTATTTAAACAAGTGGTTTCGAACTAACGCTCCCAAGTGTGTATATCAGCGAGACTGGCCAATGAGCCACGTTTCGACAAGTGTTTGAAAAAATGTTATCTTTTCCCGTCTCCCCTAACAACCAAGATAGTATTTATAGCCCGACCAATCGTGGTTAGGCTTTCATTTGTTGCGCTCCAATCAATTTGGAGTTTACATGGTAGGCTATTTCTGTAACGTAAATTTTTTTCAAACACGTTAAAAAAAAATCTTATGAGCAGAAATGATTTTATGCTGTCAGGCACCCCCAATATTTTATTTTGGGTATAATTTATTAATTCCTGGACTATTTGCGTAACGTTTTACATATTATTTGTCAGCAAGCCCTAAGGAACCCAAAAATACTAATTTAAAGGAGCTACGTGGCTGCGTTCAAAATATGCAATTTCTTCTACCTCCTGTTTCGAAGATGTGCTGTCTGGGTACTGTTATGTGTTCAAACGTAAACCCATCTAATGTTGTCTTTTCTAATAAGAGTTTGTTATGATTTATAAACCTAACTCTGGGAAAGGGTAGTGTATTTTATCACTGTCCGTCTGAAAAAGTTAGTGCTTGTAGACTTACACGCGTGATGCCAGCATTTGTATATCGCGCGTCGCGTGTTGCATGCGTTCCTGATTTTCAGCCCTCCCCTCTCGCTATCCTTTTGTCCATCTGTTCGTTCGTTTTGGTAACGTAATATAATTAATGTTAGGATTAATTTAGGTCATTACGCAGTACGTCTCAATGTTTTTCTTAGAAATGCAGCACACGTTTTCATTGAAGAAGGCGGGTAATAATACAGTAAGCTTTTATATCAACGTGAAAGCGTTACAATTTGCAGACGAGAAGCCTGCTGCAGGCGGTTTGGTAGCAGATCGCTTTGTGTGGATTTTTAACAATGGTATAAGCACCGTACCGTTCAGAAAGCAATAGCAAACTACTGAATGAAAAAAAAATTGCCTAGAAAAATCACAAACAGCCAATAAAAGCTGGGGTTGATTGCCACGTCCTGTAAAGGATAAGCAACTAACTTCACTCCTGAAGGAAGGTAAATGGTCCGTGCCGATGGCAGGGACGAAATTAGATACCTGCAGGTGATTCAGAAAGTACCAACTTTGCTTTGTTGCGGAATATATTGTCGCAGTATTTGCGGGGGCTAGTGGTAACTAGATATTCGCAGATTGGTAATAAATAAGAGAAAAGGTTCAAGGGAGAAATTTTTTAATGGTACTTGGCATTATAAATCAATCTTTGATCCTCTGAACCGGCTTTCCTACCTTACATTCAGACTTTCATAAATCGACTGGCGCGATGTACGTTTCCCGTCTTTCAACTTTACGCTGGCTATGAGCAAAACCAAGAAACTTTCTCAGCTTTTCTTTTGTGAAAAGTGGTTTCAAATAAGCGTGTACCGGGTTCAAACAATTTCATCCTGTCGATAAGGTAAGTTTTCTTACTTATATTTTTTGTTTGTTTGCACAGAGCTAGCATCCGTTTTACTAACATTAATTATTAATTAAGCAGATACATTTTGATACAGATTTGCCGTATATTGAATATTTCTGTTCAATCCATTATATTACATCCTTTTAATTTGTTACCGGGATCTCCACACTATGTAGTTAGGCTACTGTCTCTCAATTTTTAAATCTGAAGACCTATCAATATAGTGCGTTATTTTATATTTTGTTCATATTAAAAAACTATTATTATACTTTATGAAATGATTATTGGATTACTTCAGTGTTGGTGTAACGTAGACATTTATGATCTATAAATTGCCTATATCCTCTTTTTGTTCTTTCACCCGTATCCTCTGTTTTATTATCACTTTTATCCTCTTTCCTGGGTTTTTCACATTCGTACGTTTGCGACTATACACATTACTATTTTCCCATTCTAACTTTCGCCGGGTTTAGTTTCTCATTTAGAAACGCACTAGTGAGGTTATTACGTAGATGCCAGGCTCGGGAGGTTATTGCGTTGTGGACGTAAACTGTGAATATTCGTTTTCGCCAGACTTATAGGCGAGATATCGTCTGCATTTTTCACCTGTCACAGCGTTTCTCGCACTTGCCATGAGCGCTCACGGTCCGATAGCTGGACGGAGGTGTGAATCGCGCCAGACGCATTCGCTCAGACCAGACAGTGTCTGGGATATTCCACCGGACACGTAGTTTCTCGGTTACCTTTCTCAGCGAAAAGTGAGATCTGCCACTCACTTAAGAGAAGGGTTAGATTTTGGAAATAATTTCTGGTGTTTCATATTATACATTTTAATTTCATTCAGTCCTCTAAATTCACAGTAGACAGGTTGCTCGGAATAGAATAAGCTGTATAGCGAAGTTTCTCAGTTTGTTTCGACAATTTGTCGAACTTCTAGACTTCAATAAATATTCAGCGTATGATTCTAAAGTTGTGCGACTACCTGTAGTTCTGTTTGAGGTAAAAAAAATAGATATAGCTAGTATTTTGTGAGTGTTAAAGTGTTAAATCGCTTATTTCATTTTGCTAGTTAGATTTGTGCAGGGAGTTAAATTATTAAGTCTGTTATATTCTCTAGTCGACGAGTTACAGTGGAAAGCGGAATAAATTATAATTTCTAGCTTAAAATCATGTAGCCATAATGGATTTAATTTAACTGCTAATATGCAGTCGATATATTTTAAAACTAACTTATTAAATGACTGCTACATCTTGAGTATTGACGGAATGCGTAGGTATTCCTAATTCAGGATGTTTGATTTTTAAATATAACTTATTTCACGGGAAGTTAAGCTATAAGACAAGCTACGCTTGCAGTTTAAATTATCAGTTATAGTCTGTATAATTATTTGATATGTGTTCTTTCCATTTATATATAGTGAAACTGTGGTACCCAATCTTTGCCAGCGTTCTAGTACGTGAACATTATCTGTGAGAACTTAAGCACTTTCATTACATGAACTGTAACAGTTAAATGAAGTAAAAGGCCTATCGCGCCAGAATTAATTCTTCCAGAATAACACTTAAGTACAGATCAGCCCGCTGTGGCAAGCAAAATATTAGTAACATTCCGACAGAGTTTTGACTAGTAGTGTGGTGACCAAATATAGTCATATACTGAGATAAGGCACCCGACCTGACATTCCTCATTTCTAGAAACCTACGCTAGTGACACTGTGCTCTGCTAACTTTCGTGCCTGGACAAATTTTATGTGACTTAAACAGACATCCGAAAAATAAGAACACCCAAGGAATCGTTCCCTGAGACAGAGAATTCAGTACGTCTTTTTGGAACTGGGGATTTCTTGGCCAAGATTGCATTTACGGGTCTGTGTGAAGGTCCTAGAATTTATTATGTTCCCAGAGGCAGCGATCAAAGCTGTAAGTATAAATGTGCGCACGTGGCCACGGCTGAATGAATAGAGTGAACGCAGGTCTGACTGTTATTTTACCGTTGTATTTTGGCACCTATTTGCTGTCATAACTTTCCTCATGCGAGTTTTTTTTGCTAACCATATTTTCCCTTAAACTAGATTATAGTATCAGGTCTGTTCATACCTTAAACGGGGGTAACTCTTAGACTCAATCATATGTATCTGGGACTCTTTGTGCTATCATCTTTCTCCTAACGGGACTGTGGGCTATCCATCGAGGGAAGATCATAACTGTGGGTCTATCAGTTCTGCTAGCATTCCTTGATTTGTTTATGATTTGTGTTTATGCTTTTTTGATGTAATTTTACATGTTGTGACGTAAGTTTACAATGATAAATAAACTTAACAATAAATTAATCAGCGTGTTGGTCAGCTCGTTCTAGAATATTTATATAATCATTTGTTATAGTTTCCCACGTCTGTGTGTCTACCTGTCGTCACTTGTAGGTGCGTGCGCGTGAGTGGTTAGAGATATATTAATATATATACGTGTTTAGACTGTCTGACTCCTCGAAAGCTGTCGTAGAAGATAGGTGAGAGAGAGAGATTTCTCGATCTCAGAGACAACCTCTACCACAATTCTACCACCTCACTCGTGGAAATTTATTGCTATTACTACTTCTCACTGTGACTATCACTCATTCTAATCTATTCAGAAGGGACCAACCCAAGTCTTAATTCTCCTATCAAAAATCTACGACAGTTGGTGTGGCTGTTGCTAATTGTGTGTTTTTTTTTTTTTTCTGATTGTTGTATTTTTCTAATTTATTTATGGCTGTGGTTAAGAAACTTTATAAAATAGAAGAGTAAACTGGTAAGAACATCTGTGTCAACATTTTTGTAAAGCCACTTTTAAATCATCTTTTGTTGTTTACTAGACGAACATTTTTCTATCTGCAAAATTGTAAAATCAATTCTTTGTTCTAGAATTCAGAACAAATATGGCAAAAGCAGAACAAACCAAAAAGAAGTGCAGACAATACAGCGTGTAATATCTGAAATATGAATTTATTCCAGCACTAAATAACCAACAACTGCCAATGTGTCGATTATGTGAGAGGGCCTTTTCAAATGAGGCGATGAAACCTTCCAGACTACTTGAACGTTTGAAAAAAATTCACCCAGATAAAACAAATAAAAGTTTGACATATTTTCAGTCACTTCGTGAAAACTTTCAGAAACGTAAAACAGTCCGTGACATGTTTATCAACACTTCACAACAAAGCTGTGATGGTTTGCGAGCTTCATACAAAATTTCATTGCTGATAGCTAAATCTGGAAAGTCTCATACAATCGCAGAAAATTTGATTTTGCCAGCTATAAGGAAATTTGTGAGTACAGTTATGCAAAAGTCACCTGAACAAATAATTATAGCAATTCCGCTCAGCAATACATCTGTTCAAAGCAGAATAGATAAAATGGCTGAGAATGTTGAAAATACATTGTGCAACATACTTAGGACAACAGAATTTGCATTGCAGTTGGATCAGTCAACTTTGCCTAGCAACGAATCTTTGCTTCTTGCCTATGTTCGCTTCGTAAAAGATGAAAGCTTGGTTCAAGAGTTGGTATTTGCTAAGCAACTAGTAAGTGATACAAAAGGAGGGTCAATATTTGGTGTAGTAGAGAAATTTTTCAAAGAGAAGGACATTCCGCTTACTAACATTCTTGTTTGTGCAACAGATAGGGCACCATCAATGACAGGTTGTTACCGCGGGTTTATCGCTTTCTTAAAAGAAGCTGTACCTGGAATATTTACAATACACTGTGTAATTCACAGACAACATCTTGTCGCAAAAAATCTAAGTGATCGGCTTCACAAATCATTAAATACTGGTATCACAATGATTAACAAAATTAAGTCCCATGCTCTCAATTTTCGACTATTTCGAGAGCTTTGTACTAAGAATGATGAACAGTTTGAACGTTTGATGATGCACACAGAAGTTAGGTGGCTCTCAAAATAAATTGTCTGAGACGCTTTTATGCTCTTTTTGAAACTGTGGTAGAATTCTTCAAAGATTCGCATGCTTCGCTCTGTACAGAACTAACGAATATCAGGCATGACATTGCACATTTGTCAGATTTATTCACAAAGTTTAACGAAATAAATCTACAACTGCAAGAAAATGATATTAATCTTATAAAAGTCAAATCTGTCGTCTCCACGTTTCTGGCCAAATTAACGCTATTCAAACGTAATATTGGCCGCCACGAGTTAATTCAATTTCCCAGCCTCTTAGAGTTGGAAGAGAAAGACAAAATACCAGAGGATAATCTTCAAGTATATTGTGCACATCTAGATATGCTGCATAAAGACATGTCTCAAAGGTTTCAGGATCTTCTTTTGATCACAATTCCAGACTGGATAATAAATCCATTCCTGGACGCGTGCAGTGAGGAACTAGGAAGGGTGGAAGAGAAACTGATATCGCTACAAAATGACGTTGAGCTTAAGCCAATGTTCAAGAAATCATATCAAGACTTTTGGTTGCAGAAAGAAATCTCTGAACGCTACCCTGCAGTATGGGGAGAGGTTAAGATGTTCTGTATTGCCTTTCCAACGTTGTATTTAGTAGAGCGTGGTTTCAGCGCGGTTGTACAACTTCTTTCATAACTTTCGAAGCAGAGAAACAGACTGCAGATTACTGAACGTGGGGATCTGAGACTCCTTCTAAGTAACTTTCAGCCTGATGTAGAGAAGCTGATATCACTACACCAGGCACATCCATCTCACTGAAGTTAAAAATGAAGTAAGTTTGTTACTAATTTACTTTCGCATACTGCTGTTTGTTTTACAGCATTAAGTAATTAAGTTTTTCTTTTTAAATTAAGTTAATAAATAAGCGTATCTGTAGTTTTATATTACAATGCGATAAACTGAGCAATTAGTTGTTACTGTATTAACAGTTGCTCTTATTTTTCACTCTTTACATTTTTTAATGTAATGTTGGGAAATGCAGGGGGGCGCTGGGGACATGCCCTGGGAGCCAAGGGGGCGGTGACCCAAAAAAGTTTGGGAAACACTGTCACTCTATAGCCATAACCGGAACCAAAGTTTAGGATTAGACCTCCTGATCACCTGGTCCAGCAGGCACGGTATTTGGTCGTATCAGTTTCATTTCGACATTTTGTTAGGTTTAAATATTGCGTTAATAAATGCAGTCGTAAATAAATGAAAAGCTTTCTCTTCTTCCAAGCTGGTGGGATGAAAGCGTCCTTTTTAATTTTCAAAATCTGGCCACGCTAGAATTATGGCTTTTGCCAGACGTGCGTTGTGTGGGGTCTTTTCTTATATCAGGCCTGGTTACTCGTGTTTCTTTCTTCTCACTAATGAAAAACGATCAATCTTCTGTTATGGTTTGTACATGCAGGTTGACCACATTCCAGTTCAACTGCATTTAAGTAGGTTTTAGGTTATGCGAAGCCCCTAGACAATCGTGAACTTGCGCGAAGACCATTTTAAATAAATGCATTTTGTATCGACAAGTGAGTGTGTGTGTGTATGTATATATATATATATATATATATATATATATATATATATATATCGGGCCTATATATAATGCCCGAGGCCCTAAGCAAAAGCTTAGGTGGCCTATACCTAAAACCGACACCGGTGACACCTTCAATACTGTATATTCATACATTTTTCGTTTATAGAAAATGATTTTTAACGACCAGCAAAAATACATTACACTAGGTTTGAACTTAAAAATGATAACTGTTCCGAAAGAATAGGGGCTCATGTTTAGAAAACTTGGGTAAAATAACTTGTTGGTCGTTTGCCTCTGCAAAACGAAGCAAAAAAATCTCAGTAACAACCAATTTCCAACATTTTAAACGCCTTTTCGACCAGAGATGTCGAAACTGTCAACTTCAGTGTTCTACTTGACTGCTACAGAACGCCAGTTAACTAAATAATTGAGACAGCGGGTTCACTTCCTGTATTATTTTTGTCAGTTCGGCAAGCAGACGATGTACTGTTATATAATTCATATTCGTGACTTTACATAATTCTCACTATTTTACAGTTTCTGTGTTGAAGCAGTGCAAGCTCAGTAAGTTTGAAGTAGTATTTTTACGTGATAAAATCACTGTGTCTGAAGTCCCTGGATTTTGGTAATGTTAACAGTGTTACTTAGAACTTTGTTGTTGTTTTTTGGGGGTTAGAAAGTAGGCCTATAGGCCCTAGGCCTGCCGTTCAAGCCTTGATGGGTTATAATTAGGACATATGGTGTACTAATTCAAGAAAACAAAGTCAGATTTCCAATATCCAAATATAGTACCTTCTTCCCTCCTCCACTCAGTCCAAAAAGGGTAAATCAAAACTAAATTTATGTGAATATTTTACTTAAAACTGACAATTTTAAAAGTGTAGGCCCTATGCCTACGTGAATGTGATGTTATCGTATCTCATTTTCAACTAAAACGTAAGAAGTATGAACAACTAAGACTACCAGTATTGGATTATTTACAGGTATGCAACTCGCCCATAACTTTAGAACAGGTGTTGAGAATAGACAGACATAGAGGACCGCACTATATAGTAAAAGGGTACATAACAAGAACAAAATACAGTGCAGTCCACTTTAGCTGGAAGGTCCTGGCCAAATGCCTTTGACTTTGTTAAAAGTTCCGGTTAAGTCGAATTCTGATAAGTAGATTTATTTTAATAGCTGAAGTAAGTTTTCTGTCCCAACTCAAATTAGGACTCTCATAAGTAGAAGTTATGCCTTCATCGCATATGTTGCAATACATAATTTTTTGGTGAGCAGGCAATAACAGGTTAATTAATGCCCCATCATCCGTCACTGGATTACAGCGCTAATATTCATTAAACCAGGAAGCATGTAATCGTCAGGCTGACTGAGCGAACACTGATTAACTTCAGTTTGCAAAAAAAAAAGGGCTTTCGTTAAACTTTGACAGCAACGGGACTTCAGATTTGAGATCTGAAGATAAACAAAGAGTGAAATAACTTTGAGTGAAATAAAAGTGGCTAACTTGTTATGCAATAGTTATCACTCTAAGAATCCACAGCACGCAAAAATACTCAGTCAAAACAAATGTTATTACACTTGCTCCTGTGCTATTAGCAATTAATGTGACACTCGTTTTAGGCTTTCCTAAATTGCTTTTTTAAACTTTGAAAGATGCAGAAATTTAAATCACAATACCCGTTTCTAAATGGCTAAAATAATTCCTTCATGCATTACCTCTTATTTGGCGTAAATGTCCATCTTTGAGCACAGTTCGGATTAGCAGAATTTTGGATAAGCAGTTCGAGGAAGTTGAGGGGAACTGCGGTAAGACGGGGAATACAATGGATGGGTGTGAAAAAAAATCGAAAAAAGGTGATTCGTCTTACGGGGACAACAGAATGAGAAAATAGCCAACGTTACGGCCACAAGGCCTTCGTCAGGGAAAGGAAAGAAAGTGAAGGTTAGATAGGACACATGAGAACCTAAAAAGATATATAAAAAAATATAAAAATTAAAAAATAGGTACTTCCCTGAAGGCGGCAAAGTCCTAACGCTTATGGGCGCGTGCCAGGAAAGGGAAATGACTGCCACCACCGGATGTACACAATAACATACTTAGAAACTAAAAAACAAAACTAAGCAATAAACTACCCAAACTTAATAGAAGTTGGGACTGGAAATAGAAGGGAACAGAATGAGTCGAAGATAAGTAAATAAAAAATAGAATAAAAAATCTAGACATATTAAAAACAGTGTATTATGTATTCATGCGTATAATTAGAGGGCGGCAGAAAATAGAAAAATGTGATAAGAGTGGAAAGAGTCAAAGTAGAACAGGCGAGGTAAGGGTGACCTCAGACAAAGGTGTGTAGAGTGTTGAGCCCAGCTGGTTTTAGACACCCCATGTGGTGGATAAGATGGTTCTCAAGCTGTTCTCAGCTAGCAGTGTCAGAGGAGCAGGATCTGATCGCCGTGACCTGGATGTCGATGGGACCCTGGTGGTCAGGGCCATTGAAGTGTATGGCAACTGGTGTGGATTTGTGCTGAGAGATGTCATTCAAGTGCTGGCTGAACCTGTCCCCAAGTCGTTTGCCTGTTTGGCCAATATAGGTTTTGCAGCAACGTTTACATATGATCGTATAAATGACGTTACGCGACTCACATGTGAAGCTACTAGTGATGGTGTACGTAGCCTCAGGAAAAGACACCTTGTGGGTTGAGATGACATACTTGCACGTGTTGCATCGTGTCCGACCACAGGGTAATGTGCCAAAGTGAGTGGCATTCTCCTTTGGGAGACGGCTGTGAACAAGAAGGTCCTTCAGGTTCTTGTCGCGTCTATATGCCACCAAAGGTACTTCACCGAATACTTCTTGGGTCACAGACTCTGCTTGAAGGATAGGTAGGTGGCGGAAAAGGATCTGTTTGACTGCAGTACTGTGTGGGTGATAGGTCAAGATTAATTTGACTCTATCCGAAGTGGATTTATAGTGAGGTTTGAGGGCCTCCTGACGAGAGATGGGGAGAACACGTTGGAAGGCAGAGGTGAGAACATGTTCGGGATAAAGTCTGCTACGGAAGAAATCCAACATCTCATTGGCTTGGAAGTGAAAGTCATCATCGTCTTGGCACAAATGACGGAGGCGGAGAAGTTGTGAAAATGGAAGGGAGTCACGACAAGCCCGAGGATGAGAAGAGGTATACAGAAGGTAGCTATGGGCATCTGTCGGCTTGTAGTATACTGAGGTATTGAGGCCGGAGGGTGTGATAGTAATAGTAATGTCAAGAAAGTTGACAGATACTGTGGAGATGAGGGAGGTGAACTTGATAGTGGGGTGGAAGTGGTTGACAAAGTCGATGAAGCGGGATAAATCAGTCTCGGACATATCTGTGAGACCTATGCCATCATCGATATATCTGCGGTAAAACCCGGGGAAAGGACTGGAGTATTGTTGCCATATCTGATGCTCCAAGTGGCCCATGAACAGGCAGGCATAGCTAGGACCCATCTTTGTTCCCATGGCAACACCACTAATTTGGTAAAAAAACTGGCCATTGAATTCAAAGGAATTCAGTTGAAGGACCAGTTCAGCAAGACGGAGAAGAGTGTCAGTGGGAATAGAGGGACAAGTGCGCTGGTCAAGAAAAAACCGAAGAGCTCGGAGACCATCGGGGTGGGGAAGTGAGGTATACAGAGAACAGACGTCTAACAAGAAAAGACGGTAGGAGCGGTCTGCTGAGAGTCGGATAGAGGAGAAAGTTGTAAGAGCATGATTAGTGTCTTTGATAAAGGAGGGAAGATTCTGAACGATAGGTTGGAAAATGCTGTCGAGGAAGTCGGAAATGTGTTCAGTAGGACAGGAACAGGCTGAGACAATAGGTCTGCCAGGGTTCTCGATCTTATGAATTTTGGGGAGCATGTAGAATACAGGCTTGCCCAAAGAACTATCATGAATCCTAAGAAGAGATGCGCGGGGAGGAAGAGCTTGGCTGGTGATGAGCTGCTTAATGGTGCTGTGTACAATGTGATTGTTGGAGACAGTAGCATCGCTGGTCCTGGGCCTGTAAAAAGAGCCATTGGTCAACTGGTTTTTACCTTCACTTAGGTATAAGTCCTTTTGCCAGACGACAATGGCTCCTCCCTTGTCAGCCAGTTTGATGACAATGTCATCTCTTCGGCGAAGAAGGGAGAGAGCATGGGACTCCGCAGACGTGAGATTGGAATAGTGCAATCTACGAGGACGGAGCTGCTGAATGTCGTGGATGGTGTTCTTTATGTACAGGTCCAGGGCATGAGAAGCCCCAGGTTTAGGTGTAAAAGGAGGTTTCGTGGAGTCAGAAAAACGTGCGAAGATGTCAGATTCAGCCTGAGACTGCGGAGTGCTGTCCTCCTGTCTAAAATGGAGTTTCAGCCTCATGCGACGGTGAAATCGATGAACATCCTGGAGGAGATTATATGGGTCTAGGGTCGGGCGAAGAGGAACAAATTGTAGGCCCTTACTGAGAACAGAGCGCTCTTCCTCCGAGAGCGACAGATCTGGGGGGATGCAGACTACCTGAGTGCGGGATGGAGTGGAGGATGGAGGAGCAGCATTAGGGGTAGGGAGGAGACGGGATAGTTTATGATGTTTAGTAGCGGAAAGGGACTCATGCAGCTGCCGGTTCAGTGTGTGGATAGTGGTGCGTATCATGTCACTAGCACACAGAATTAAAGACAGATGGCAGATCCTGAGAACTTTGTTGTTTCTTATTTCTCCTAAGTTTTAAATTGAGGAGCATTTTTAATGTTTTTGTCCCAGCTGAATCAGGTGTGCTTGGAATTTAAGCGGAATTTCATTTTTTATTTTTCCCCACCCCCCCCCCCCCCCCCCCCCTCGCATACTGTTTTTCAGGTTTTGTTCTTTAATGGATCGAGTTATATAATAGTGGGCACACACTACCATAATGTCCAAATGGCTATTGATACATCATCATGCCAATTGCACGAATAAAAATAGCCACCACCACTAGCCTTAACCTGACCCCAACCCTATTTTGAGCTTTGACAAAAGTAATAGTGTCTGACAAACATTAAGGCCATACGTTAAAACAAACAAACAAGAAATTAATGAAACCTTCACTGATATTTTAAACACTTCCTAGCGACACAGCCAACATATAAGCAGTCTTATCGGTAGCCCCTTAGGCAACATTATGGCATGTGTCTGCTTTTCTGTGTTTCAACACTTCAATGTTTAAGCACATTTCTGAGTTCCACGGAGATTAATGATTTCATTAACTTATAAGAAATAAACTCAATTTTCTCAACATGCACAAATACAATCAATGATGTAGGTCATATCAGTGAGTGTTTTTTCTCTTATTTTTATAGAATTATGTTTTCCACTTAATTCTAACTTTTTTTCTCTTCTGTTTTTTGTTTGTCTGACGAAGGCCTTGTGGCCGCAACGTAGGTTTTTTCCTGTCTTTTCTCCTGGTAAGACGTATTACATTTATTTTTTTTTGCCTACATTCTACTGTTTTACCCCATCTTACTGCAGTCCACCTCATATACTCATATCAGTGATGTAGGCAGGGGTAATGCTGTAAGCAAATGACAGCGATTGAATTTACTATCCAAAATTATAGACATTATAAGTCATAATTATAACCCATCAGTGTTTGAACAATGTATTTGTCTCCATCAAAAGCACAAACATCATTGTTCATGTTTCTTGCTAATTCACCAAATCTGTTTGAGTTTTTTTTTAAATGTCTTGATAAACATTTCATTTTCCCGTTCTTCACTAAATGTCTGCTTTGACACCTAGATGATTTCATGGTGTCAGATCACACAGGTAGTTCTGTCAACACACCTTCATACACAGCAATGAATGAACATCTTTGATCTATGCATTATAAGATAAAGTAAAGTTTAAAGTGATTAAAGGAAGTAGAGATGGAAAGGACACACCCTCAAGAAATAATTAAGTGTGGTAGGACATACTCTTAAGAAACAAAATTATGCTTGATAGAACATACCCTCAGGAAATAGATATGGGTGATATGACATACCCTCTGATAAATCTATTGATGATAGGACATACCCTCAAGAAAAAAATATGAATGATGGTACATACTCTAAGGGAAAAAAACTATAGATGATATGACATTCCCTTGGGAAAAATCTATGTCTGATAGGACATACCGTCAGGAAAAGACACTAAAGGTGATTGTAACGGGTAGCGGTTCCTTCAATTAGTTACTGTTGGTTGACTATTAATCACTCTCTTGACTTGTTTAATGTTGTTATTTTATTCAGTTAGCTCTGACCATAAATAAGTCCCTTCGACGTTCTGATTTGCATATTTACAATAATTGATCTTTCTTGTGAGAGAGTTATCGTGCTGAGAAAATATAAACATTAAACAGCTGTGGAACCAAACCCGTAACGTAATGAAGATATCAAGCCTTCAGTTAGAGTCCACATGTATTGACGTTTTCACATAGATAAATTCCAACATTCACAAACTTCATATACAGTTCAGCATAATGATAATTCCAAGCAATACAAGTAAGTATATCCGTCCGTGTCAATATAATGTGTCAGATGAACATCACAGCTATGTACATGCGCTGCTGTAGTCAGACAGCCAGAAATGAGCGCATGAGTTCTTGACAGCTACAAATTGAATCATAATTCGATTCTCCTTCCCTCATTTATTTTACATAATAAATCTCATACTTTATCTTAATATCTGAACTGACCCTGAGTTCTATATTGAATTCATACCTAGGTTATATACTAAGCCTCTCCTTGGAAAGGAATACAAGACACGACTTCTCTGCTTGATGGACAGCATAAAAAGGGTAATGTAACCAAGTCACCAAGCGTGACCTTCCCAACGCGAATACGTCATAATCTTAGCATATATTTCGCGTTCAGTAGTCCGTAGAATATCGACATATTCTATTAATGTTATTGACCCCTAAACGTTGCGCACTGCTAACCCCAGCAGACGCCGTCATTTAAAATAACACCGTAACAGTGATATGACATACCCTAAGGAAAAAACGTATATGTGATGGCATACCCTCAGGAAAAAAACTATGGATGATAGGATATACCCTCAGAAAAATCTGTGTGATAGGACATACCTTCAGAAAAAAATCTGTGTGATAGGACATACCCTTAGAAAAAATCTGTGTGATAGGACATACCCTCAGAAAAAAACTATAAGTGATAGGACATCATCATTATTCACCTTTGTGCTCCTTATTGCACATCGAGGCACCACTGTAGCTGGTCCCCTTGCATGATATCTACACCAAGCATACACATACTGCAGCAGTTGTTTCTGTAGCAATTAGTTTTATGTGCTGAGGTTACCAGCCACCGTGCTCAACCTCTTTATTAGTAGCCTTGTATGACATGCCTGAGGGTGCAATAGTCCTTCCTTTTCTCTTTGAAAGACCTCCAGGAACTACAAGGGACAGTGATAGGACATACCCTCAGGGAAAAAAACTAAGTATGATAGGACATACCCTCGGGGAAAAAAACTACGTATGATAGGACATACCCTCAGGGAAAAAAACTAAGTATGATAGGACATACCCTCCAGGGAAAAAACTAAGTATGATAGGACATACCCTCGGGGAAAAAAACTAAGTATGATAGGACATACCGTCACCTGGACCTTACAGTGAAAGCACTGAAGGTGTCAAAGCAACCTAGCTCCATGGCATAGCTGAAAAAGACTAGCCACAATAGAAATTAGTGGAGAGCAATAACTGTAACTTTGTGTTACATGAAGAATGAAAAAGGATGCTAACATTGATATGTAAAATGTCTTACTTGAACATTAAGTTCATTGGCTGTCACAGTATCAACACCAATCAATGTGAGCATGAGCAACCTTTGATCTTTTATTGTTTATAATAAAAATAAAAAGCAAGACACACAGAGAAGCAGAGGGAAAAAAGGCTCATCAGGGAATCAAACCTGGGAAGTAACAACTCCCTCTCAGGTCTCAAATCACATTTCCAACAAAGCCATTATATGTTTACCTGACTTTTATTTGTTGTGATTTCATGCAATTTTTCATTATTGACTGTTGTCATATTGCTTTCAGCAGTGTATAATTTATGTTTTTTAAAATATTATGTTGACAGAACAATTTTCCAAAATGTCACAGCAGAAGGAATATGGTGTTGTCGTTGTGGGGCTTGGCATTGCTGGAAAAGTTCGGGTACGAGACTTAAAAGAAGAAACATGTGGCCTTAGATTAAGAGGAGTTGTGTCAAGGTGAGATGTTGAATAAGAAATGTTTAAAACCTATTCATCAGAGAGATCAGTCTTCTTGGGACTGGTAATAGATGTGTTCATAATGTTTTTTGTTTTTTTTTAATTAGAAACTTTCACAATGGCTTGAACATTTCATAATTTATTTTAACTCCTTGTATATCATTTAATAGCATTGTGTGGGTCCTCTAAAGAGACGGGGAAAGAATAGGACTAAGCACCCTCAAGCATGTCATACAAGGCAATGAATGTGAGGTAGGCAACCTCATAACATAAAACAACTTGCAACAGAAACCACTGCCACAAAAGCATGTGAATACTTTGGGCAGGCTTCCTGCAAAAATGCCAGCTGGAGGGGTGACTGCATGCTGCATAGGGAGCAAAAGGGATTATTTAACATTATAGAGCAGTGCTCAGAATGGCAGAGACAGCTGTACATTAATTTCGTTGATTTTGAAAAGGCTTTTGACAGTACACATAGGGACAGTTTATGGAAAATATTGAGGGTTTATGAAATTCCAAGCTGCATAGTGTCAATCATAAAAATCCTTTATGCCAACTTTACGTGTACGTAGGGCAGAGCAACCTAACCTTTGAGGTGAAGACAAGAGTACGACAGGGATGCCCCATATCAGCCACTCTATTCTTAACAGTCATAGACTGGGTGATGCGGCAGACAACAGAGGGCAGTCCAAGAGGAATAAGATGGACTACGTTTTCTACACTGGAAGATCTGGAATATGCAGATGACATATCACTACTAGCACATTCACATCAACACATCCAGGAAAAAAAACGGATAAACTTAATAAGTATAGCCCGCAGATGGGCCAGAGCATCAATCTAAAGAAGGCAGAGGTCATGACACTCAATGTGAGCAACCCCGAGCCCATAACAGTAAGGAATCAACAACTGGAACAGACAGACACCTTCACATACCTGGGATGCATAGTAACATCAGATGGCGGAGCAAGCAAAAACATCAACATCAGAATGAACAAAGCAAGAACAGCCTTTTATAGCCTAAACAACATCTGGAAGTCCTCTCAGTACAGCACAAGCACAAAATTAAGATTATATCAGAGCTGTGTGCTTTCTGTTCTTCTCTATGGTGCGGAATGCTGGAGAGTAACAGAGAAGGAAATTTCGAAATTGTCCTCTTTTCACACAACCTGCCTAAGAAAAATTCTGTGAATCTTTTGGCCGAATACCATCACCAACCAAGATCTGCTTACTCGGAGCAAGCAAGAGGACATGCACACCATCATAGCTGACAGACGCTGGAGTTGGGTTGGCCATGTCCTCAGAAGAGACCCCCGATGCCATCACAAGAACAGCAATGCTATGGACCCCTGAAGGAAAACGAAAGAGAGGCTGACCAAAAACAACTTGGCGGAGGACTGTGGAAGCTGAGATGCAAAGAATGAACCAGAGTTGGGGCACTGTACGAAGGATGACCACCGACCGAGCAAAGTGGAATCAGTTTGTTGTTGCCCTACAAGACGCCACCAGGCGTGATGGCCACTGACTGCTTTGACGGTCAGCGGGTAAGGATCAAAGAAGAAGATAGCTGGACAAATAGTTGAGATGAGTAACTGAGTCATGGGTAATGACTACAACCCACAAAAGCCAGATCCAAACCTCAGAAATGAGATATCTGAGAAAAGTGATTGAAGTAACAAGAAGAGACATGGTCTGCAACCAGACAATATGTCAAGGCCTAAAAACCCAACCCCTGGATACCCAAGTAGAACAGTCCCAACTAAGATAGTTTGGCCATGTCTGCAGAATGGGAGAAGATCGGCTACCACAACAAGCATGGGAAACTAAGGCCAGGGATCCAGACATCGAGGACGACCCAAAATCCATTGGGAGGACAACATTAGACAATCTTTGAAGGGCCGAAGACTAGAATGGAACCAGGCCAGGAGGAAGACAGCCAATAAGATAGTATGGCGCTCTCTCTTACAAACCTCTACACCCCAGGCTAGAAGATGAACGATTAAGTAAGTAAATAACACTGGCTAACAAAAAAAAAAAATTTTTTTCTTTCTCTAACATTTCTATGTTTTTCTGGTCAATTTTAATGCGCTGTTTTTATATCTTTAAACCGTTTTTCTCTATCAGGTCGAGATCTCTAGAAATACACAATTGAAGATTTTTTTAACAACGCATACAAGTACAGTATTACAACATCATTCGTACAAGAAGTATAACAGTTATGTAGGCTTGAATTTCTTTGCAGTCGACTTTCGTCGGTGAATGGCATGTGGTACATCGCGATGAAGCATCTAACAATAATCGGCAAGCATGGTCACACTCCACCGTCCTTGATAACGTGACTCCATTACGGCGATATCTTGATGGAATCGTTCTCCATGTTCATCGCTGACTTCGCCAAGGTTGTCAGGGAAAAAGTCAAGATGCGAATCGAGCAAATGGATTTTGAGGGACATGTTACAGCCCATAATTCTGTATGCATCTATGCACTGCTTAACAATATGCACATAGTCGACAGATTTGTGATTTCCCAGAAAGTTATCGACGATCGATTTGAATGCCATCCATGCGCGAAGTTCACAACCATGTAACAAGTTCTCGAATTGTTTGTCTGCAATAACTTTCCTAGTCTGAGGTCCTACATAGATACTTTCCTTTATCTTTG
The DNA here is from genome assembly GCA_024509875.1 of Oreohelix idahoensis. Classification (NCBI taxonomy): domain Eukaryota; kingdom Metazoa; phylum Mollusca; class Gastropoda; order Stylommatophora; family Oreohelicidae; genus Oreohelix; species Oreohelix idahoensis. The sequence goes on from JAMPIV010011634.1 coordinate 181,561, forward strand.
CATCGCTAACTTGCGGAAACTTTTCTCGAAGATAAGTGAAAGCTTTGCTCGTTTTATCTAACGCTTTTACGAAATTCTTCATGAGCCCCAACTTTATATGTAACGGTGGTAAAATGATGCTGTCTTTGTTAACTAATGGCTCGTGTATTACATTTTTATGCCCGAGCTGCATACGATCCCTGATAGGCCACACCTTTCTTGCATAATGTTCCTGTCTGTTGCGGCTGTCCCATTCACATAGGAAGCAACAAAATTTAGTATACCCAGTCTGCATGCCCGTGAGAATTGCAATGACCTTTAGGTCTCCACAAATCCGCCATTGGTAGTCATTGTACTTTATTTTTGCCAAAAGTATAGACATATTGTCATAAGTTTCTTTCATATGAACAGAGTAGGCGACTGGAATTGATGAAAATAAATTTCCGTTATGCAATAACACGGCTTTTAGACTAGTCTTGGAAGAGTCGATAAAAAGTCGCCATTCGTTGACTATGTGCTCATGACCGAGGTGCACCATTAGACCGTTTACATCTTTGCAATAGCAAATGTCATCATCCATCTCAAAGTATTGAACAAGTTCTCTGTGTCTATGACAAAATTTAGATATCGGAGTATTGGGCGCTAAAAGATTCCATTCTTTGAGTCGCGAATCGAGTAATTCCGCTTGTCCTTTGGTAAGAGCGAGATCATGTATTAGATCTGAAAGATCTGAATGGTTAATTAAGTGAACACCATCATTCACCGGTATGTAATCCGAGTCAGAATTAGTTTCTAAAGCAGGTAAACTATCACTTTCTGATGGTTCATTCACGTCCAACGGATATTGTTCTGGTGGAACTGGGATCGGACACGTGATTGGATCATGAGGCACTGGTTTCGAAACCGATTCAATATTTGGATAAACCACAGACTTTCTAGTTTTAAAAGTGAAACAATGGATATTTGTCAAGCAGAAGTAACAATCAGTAGCGTGATTTGTCGGTTCACGCCATATTACTGGCACTCCAAAAGGCATCGACTTATGCTGCGGCGATTTTCGTATCCAACCTGCCAATGTATTTGCACAAGTCGAACAAACTGCATTTGGCTTCCAAGATTTATTTGCATCATCAACTTTCGAATCGAAATAAAGTTCATATGCTTTCTTTAGTAATGGTGTAAAGTTTTTCTGGTGAACACGATCGGTAAAATATCCGCACACGTAACAGAACAGATCAGCCGAATTTCTACAACTTCTAGAAGCCATATTTCGCTCAGAATTTTTTCAAAATACAGTAACTATTTGAAAAATAGCGTAACATATGTCATGCATCTTTTAGCAGTATAAAAAGTAGAATTATTTTGCATTTTATTAATTTTTAATAAGTTATATAGTAAAAATGAAACGGAGCAAATAACGGTTTCCCAAAAATATATTTATTCCCAAATATCTTAAGAACCCGATGTGATAGAGATAAACGGATTTCAAATTTGAAATCAGCGCAAGAAACTAACCTAAGAACACTTATTCTTATATAAGAAAGAAAAATGTTGTTTGTCAGTGTAATTTATTGTTATTGTTGAGCAGAATCAACATCATTGCACTCTGGGCAAACCCATAGGTGCTCATTCTCCCTCAGTGTATGTTGTAGAGTGTGAATGCTTACTGTTCCTGTAGTTCGCTGGCTGTATACACGACAGATTGGTTTGATAGATAGAAGGGGGTTAAGTGAGTTGTTCTTAAGCACGGGATGAGAGAGGTCAGTTTGTGGTTACCATCTTGTAAGGCTGATTTGCTATGTGATATTTCATGGAAAGACTGGTTAGTAAATTACACAAGAATATGTACTTATGAACCCGATTGAAGTTATCAAAGTGTGTAGACAGTAAATAAAAGTATTCATTCATATTTTACACCAGCCTGATCTTATTTTCCTGAGCATCATTAGCCAATGACCTTTGTTTACATCAGGTAATCAAGCATAGAGTGCTACCACATTTACAACGATCTTACAGCCTGCATCAATAAAAACAGTGCGAGTCTCCTAAGAACACCTGGGTTATATTACAATTTATATCTGTAATCACCATCTCTGGCAGTCGCCAGTAACACTACAGAGGAATATTGAAAGAAAATACTGCCACAAAATTCACCTGTAACAGAACGTTTGTTTCATCCTTTTCTCACCCTGTCAAACTAGACTTGATTTGGTGACACAGCCTTCCCCTTCCTAAGTACCCTCTCCTGGTCACATAAGACTTGATTTGGTGCCGTAACCAAGCCCGGTCACAGAATACTTGCCTCTCCTTCTTTTAGAGTTCAGTTAGATCACATACAAATGAATGCTCTAGCACATAAATTTACATGTGCACAAACTCCTACATATATGCACACACATACAATACACATTTATCTGTGCATGTAGGCAATTTACATTTCTTTCATTGTGTGCATGCGTGTGTGTGTGTGTGTGCGTGCGTGCGTGCGTGTGTGTGTGTATATATATATATACAGTTTTATATATATATACAGTGCAGACCACTTAAGGCGATCTCGGATGTGGCGAATTTCTGTTGTGAAGAACAATTTGTTTATTCCCGGCAAATTTTCTTCTTTGTCTTTGTAAAAAATGTCCGGTTAAGCGGAATCCGTTTATCACAAATTTTCGGATATGCCGAACGATTAAACGTGTCCCGACTATATAATTTGATCTGCTTAAGACGAACTTTTTTCAAATACAGTACCTGGACATTTGTACAACTTTTTGGCTATTTTCGGAAATTGCGCGCTTCGTCCGTGTTAGAATTTGAGTTATCTCCCCTCTAAAAATGGCTGGAAAGTTAAAATCCATATCTTTGAAAAGAAAGATTGAGCTATTACAAGAAGTGGAAAATAGTGGCAAAAAGAAAATGGAAATAGCAAAGGAATTCGACATTCCAAAATCAATGCTTTCAGGAATCATAAAAAATAAGGATCGGTACAGAAAAATGTTTTATGGTGGACAAGTTGATTGTCACAGAAAGAAGAACCGAAAAGCGGCGTGTGATGTGGTTGACATGGCACTCCTAAAATGGTTCACCATGGCAAGATCAGCAAATGTTCCTGTAAATGGACCTATATTAACTGCAAAGGCAAAAGAGTTAGCACTTCTGGAAGGTCGGACTGGCTGGAAATGTAGTCCTGGCTGGTTGGGTCATTTTAAAAAACGGCACATTACTTACAAAGCTTTGTGTGGGGAAAGGCATTCTGTAAATGAAACGACTACCGAGTCATGGATGGAGGAGGTGCTAAAACCAGCCATGAGTAGGTATAATTCCGCTGATGTGTTTAATGCTGATGAAACTGTATTGTTTTGGAGATTGCTGCCTGACAAATTCAGAAAATGAAAAGTGTTTCTGCCAACTTTGTACATTAACACTTTTGGTGATTTACATATTTTCTGTGTCATACATCTGTCGTATTCAACGCTAATTCATTATTGTATTGTACGTTGTAAATGCATTACCATATGCTTGAACTCTTATCTGGATAAGAGGAATTTCTGATAAGAAGAACTATTTCTTGGGTCACTGGTGAGTTCTCCTTATCAGGTCTGCACTATATATATATATATATATATATATATATATATATATATATATATATTGTAACCGTTGGAGTGGTTAAGAGGAAAATTCAAGTAGAATATATTTTATGAGATTGACTTTCATGATTGAGATTAACTGACTTTTTGATTTATAGTTGTTGCGGGTCTTTATATTATTTTGATAATGAGTAACACTGTGACTCAGACCAGGTCCATGTAGGGGTATGTAGATTAAACCACGCACACACCCTTCTCCACCAACAATGAATGATACTGCCAAGGCCAGGCTGGACAATTCAAATACATAGTTTATTTACTATAACGCTGCTTCACAAATCTCATCAGGAAAGCCATGATATATATAGGCATTATATAGATATGCAGCCCTCAGTTTATCTCAGTATCGTCAGTCACTAAAACTCTGTCCTCGACAGGTTTTCATTAATTTTATTTACTCACTTTCTTTCCAATAATAAGAATAACAGACATACACAAACTAGCATCATCACGGAGGTGTATGGATGATCTAGTGGTCGAACATTGTATGAATCTGTAGTGAAGTATAATAATTCTCAGGAGCTTAGAACACATGCGTCCACCTGCCTTGAAGAACACACAGGGAAGAGTCTGTACAATAGATCGCTGACTTCAACAGATGGCAACTCTAGGCGTCTGCTACTAGACCCAAAAAGGCAATGACATACTTCCTGTAACCAAGGGTCACCGGTCATAAACAAATATGACAACTTGTCGAACCGTATTGATATCGACATACACGTTATGAATTTTAATCATAACAATAGTCAAAGGGCAGTAATTGATAGAACGAGAAAGGGGGGGGGGGGGTTGGGGGGGGGGGGGGGGAGGGAGGGGGGAGGGGGGGGGGGGGGGGGGGGGGGGGGGGGTCAAAAGTGCACTTACATCCCTTGGGGGAGAATTCTAAAGTTGTGTGGTTTTGTCTGGGTGAGCTCGGCTACGTGATCTTAAAGTCACAGACTTTGAATGCTCTGATGAATTGTTTGTCAGACAAAGTTGTTCTACAATGTTTGGAAATAGTTATCATTGTAAATCTATGTTTTAGTTTAAGTCGGTCAGATCCAAGATGCGATAGCGTTAGCAGCAAGTTTTGCTTTTGAGTTGTGATAGAGCTAGTGTTTAGAAGTGGCAGCGAATTGGGAGTTACATCGGGTCGATAAGCCAGTAACTGTTTTGGTTGACTCTGTGGTGGTAGAATAGTGACTATCGCCCAGACGCCTTTGTGTACAACAGTTTGTCGTTTATTCTGAGGACAAGATGCCAGTGTTCCCAGTGAGAGAAAATGTGTGTATTTTTGAGAAATCAGGTACATTGAACATTATGAGTCTATAACTAATAGTGAAGTACAGTAGACAAGCTGACAGGCTAATGAGTAGAAGATAGACTTGGTAAATTTACATACCTGGCAGTTAGGCCAGTTTCACTAAGATACGCCAAAGCAGAAACAGAAGAAATATGTCAGAACATTAGAGAGACAATGTTTACACATGAAGAATAGATGGCAGATAACATCTTGACAACAGTGGTTCTCAAAGCTATGACTACAATAACCACTAGAGACCATTGTGATAACTGAAGCAAGAGAGAATTTTGCTACGAATCTGCCAACCTCAGGTGGAAGGTTGGACATATCATTTTACAACTTTTTGCTGACATGTAAATAAAGTTCGACGTTAATATTTTACTGCTGTCGGAGTGAAATCAATTATCAACTGTTTGGTATAGAAATTTTATCGTCTTGAGAGAAAGAAGTTTTCTAATCACCATACAATAAGCTGCCTACTGTCAGGGTAGAGATACGAAACAACATAAAATAGAAGTAGGAAATAATAGACAAGCCATCATCCACGGCCACAATATTAATGCATACACATAGACAACATGCAGGATGATTTCCATGTTTGTGCAACAACAAAAAACCTGCATTCATTGTGTATCATGGCTTTCACAGTCCAAAGCGTAATTCCCTATGTGATTGGGATTAAGTAATTCTTAACATGTGTTTACATTTCAGACGCGCTGTAGAAATAGAAGGTGTCAGTGCTTTTACCTTTGACCAGGCTTTGAGTAATCAAGATGTGGATGCACTTATTATAAGTACTGAGAATGCTTTGCATGAGGAGTATGTGAGGTAGGCTATTATTAGAATACGTGCTTGAATTGTTGATGTATGCTGTTTTTGTACATCATAATGAAGTCTTTCATATTTAGTAATCGTAACATAGCTGCTCCTCCTTGTTTGTTTAGTGCTGAGGTAGGCAACTCAGGTGGTGTGGGAATCTACTTTAGAAACACTGAGATCTCTAAAGATGTACTTTCATAAAATCTTGTGTAAAGAGTTAGGTGGAAAATCAGCTTCAGTCGTAAAAGGTTCAGGTTTAAATCTCTCTCAGCATTACCTTTATTAACAAAAGTGATGGCTACCATGTACCTTTAATCTTGAGGACACTGAGCTTTGAAATGCTTTTGTGGGGGGAGATCTAGTGCAACATTTTCTTAGCCTAACAATTTTTGTTTTTTTTCTGTCACCTAAAGATATACCAGATAATACCTTGTGATCTACCGGTAAATCGTGATCGACTGGTTGCTGATCCCCTGGTTTAATGTTTTAATATTCCAGGTGCCAAATGTGGAGATTTTGCATAGAAAATATGGTTGAGTCTGCAACCCAGACTCCTTTCACCTTTCTCTGGGTTGCTTTATAAACCCCTTATTACCAGAGGACAATTTGGGGGTCGGAGTGGCTAAGAGGTATGGTGTCCACCTCGTATTCAAGAGGTACCGGGTTCAAATCCCAGTTGAGGGATTATAATTTATGGAAATTTGTTTTTTCAGAACCAGTGGTCCTAATTACGTCATACTCCCCTCTGGTCTCATGGGTAGCGAGATCGGATGCCTAGCCTTCTCAGATAAGGGCGAAAAAATAGGAGGCCCCGTGTGCAAGTTGCGCACATTAAAAATCCCACGGCAGTTGGAAAATCATAAAGAGTAGGCCATAAGGCCGCTGCCATGGCAAAATTTAAAAATTGGGAATCCTACCCACCACAAAAAAATATTTATAGAATGTGTGATTCCTATACAGTATATACACACATTGGGATCCTCGCCAGTGCTACAGAGTTTGTGCACTGCGCTAAGATCCTCCTTGTGTGGTCTAAGGGAGGAGATCAGAGCACTGATGGTGTTGTCCGTGTGCAATGAAGATAGTCCTTAAAAACCAAACCAAACCAGAGGACCTTCTTCTGTCCATGAATCTTTGAGTCTATTGAAATTAGCTTTTGTTGACTTGTCTATGTTGATTAAAGATTGGTAATCTTCAGACTCCACACTGGCCACAACAGATTGATCATCATCCTTCCTTTTCATTCCCTGTGGAACATAGGGCAGAAACAGTTGCTCTCCATCGATTTCTATTCTGGGCTGCCTTTTTTAGCTGTGCCCAAGCCATTCCAATTTCCCTAACCTCCTCTTCAACAGTTCTTCTCCAAGTTCTCTTTGGCCTCCCCACTCTTCTTTTCCCCTGTGGGTTCCAGTCAAGGGCAATTCTAGCTGTGCTTGATTTTTCTCGTCTGAGTGTATGCACAACAGATTGAGATACCATCTAATCAACATGCTAAAGATAGGAACTACTGATCAGTGTAACTTTGGCACTGATAAAATGACTGCTAAACATCTGCGTCACAGTTGCCCAACATATGCGGAACAAGGAAAGCACATATGGCCGACACCAGTACCATTCGTGGAAAAGTGCTACGGAGATTCAAATAGCCTCAAACTGACTACTGCTTTCTTTGAAAACATTCAAGTGGACATCTGAGAGTGTACGAAGAAGAAGATTAAAGTTACTACAGGATGGGGTAGCCAGACCCCATGCCCAGCTTCTGTTAGTCATATTCTGCAACATAAGTTCTTGTGCAGAATAGAAGGATTGAGATGTTGTGACAGGATTACTAATGTGCTGCTGATGGAAAAACCAGGAAGTACCAGTGGAACAGTATGTGGGGATCTGAAATGATACGTTCAAATGATAGACTGTAAATGTGATGCGTTATAATAATGTGAATATTTGGCATTATTGTTAGCTTCAAACTGTCTTTCCTTCACAATATGTATTGTCGATAGTTTCCACTTGTGTCAAGGCAGTGACGTAACTAGCTTGTACGGGTCCCCAAGGCACTAATTAACAGGAGCCCTCCTTAAGGGAAATCTGTTTTAAAAATGTAATTACTTACTTGATCATCCATCATCTGAACTTTTCAGCTCCCCAAGGAGCAGAGGCCTTCAGCAAATTTGTGCCACTTTCTCCTGTACTATACCATCTGCTCACATTGTTCTATGTCTTCTTTATCCCTTTCATCTCGATGTCCAGAAACTGGGACATTCCTTGATGTTTAAACACAGGAACAAAGGAAATTAAAAGGATATACTTAAAGATGAGGATCCCTTCCAAACATTACTTTCTGGTGTCTCCAGGACATGTCCATTCCACATGGAGGTAATTAAGCCATTGTGTCAGGGCAGTCCTGTAATGGTATCTACATAATTTTCATTAGTGTTCTTGAGGTTTGTTTGTCTCTCTTTAAAACAAGAGGCATCTTTTTTTCATTTCTGACACTGTTTTCTAGTAATAAAATATCTGAAGTGTGATGATAAGCTTCAACAGTCTAAAAACATTATCCAATACGTCTCATTTCCGTGAATGTTTAATGACAAAACTATAACTACACTGTATACTGATATCATTCTTTGCAGAAGAGGTCTGGAGAGTGGCAAACATGTTCTTGTTGAATATCCAGTGGCCTTATCTTCCAAGACTGCTAGAAGCTTATACCAGTTGGCAGAAGACAAAGGTGAGAATTCTGTCATCATCTCCCTTTATTCTCCTTATGGAGCATAAAGGCCCATCACTACAGCAGGCCCCCTTGTAGGAAGTCTGCATCTAAGCATTCATATGCCCTTTGTTTGCTGGTTTCTGTAGCAATTTGTTTTTTTTTTGTTGAGGTTGCCTCTAACAACATGTTTAAGAGATCAGTGGTCATGTTCTATCTTTGTCTCCTCTTAGACCGACCACTAGGTACCACATGGAGCAGAACAGAATGCTGTTGCATTAAGAGGTAAAAGACAAAGGTAATCCCATAACAGATACGGCCGTAGGGGAGTGAAGTGTTAGAAAACTTCACTATACTAGGTCCATCATCGAGAGGTGAGGTGGCCAGTTCCTATCCTTGCTGCCTTTTCTTTTCCTAACTTGAGTGCAATGTCAGGTACCCATTTACAGCTGGGTAGACTGAAGCTTGCCGATACTGTGAATCGAACCGGGCACCTCTAAGAGAGACCAGCGCTCTAATCACTCTGTCCATCGGACGTTTTATATAAGATTTTTTTTTTTTTTTACTGCTCCCGTTGATCACATTTCTTTCATGATAATCTAAAACTTTACATTTTGTTTCCTTCTATGTCCTGACAGTGGATACGTCAAAATGTGTTATATCCCACTCAGTATAATTGTCACTATACTCTTCTTCACAAGCATATACGTTGTTATCTTTGGAATACACTATATTTGTTTGTTTGCGGGTTTTGCCTTCTTGTGGCAGCACATGTGTCTTTCAGCTTAGGCTTAAGTCCTTTGGTTATATCAGAGCGCAATTTGCCATTCTAAAATCAGTGAACTCCTTTAACTGAAGCGATGTGTTCATAAACTCTAAGCCCTGAAAAGGACTACTAGCATCTATCAGCTAGCATGAAGTAACCCAGAAAAGGACTGCTAGCCCGACCAGCATTGATAGATACTAAGTCCTGAACAGGACTAACATTATCCATTTGCTAGCATAATGCCCTGAAAAGGACATGCCCTAAAAAGTACAAAATAACAGCTATGCCAACGCTGCACATACCTCCTCAGTGTTCAGCGAACACCGGTTGTAGTGAACTCAAGAAGTACATGATTTGTTAGTTAAAAAATACACTATATGCTGGTTGCTCAATTTTGATAGTGCTGAAACTGAAGGTTAGAACAACTTCCTTAGACATTTCTGATAGAAAAACACTAACATTGGAAGTTAAACTGAATGATGAGAATACAAAACCATGCTAGAATTGAGAAGCTTGGTAAATACACATAAATAACTATCTTGATCACATCATAACATAATTGATAGATTATGTTATTTTCTAATGATTTGATGATCTTTTAAAAGTGTCATTGTTACGGTGTGCATGTATTTTTGGTTGTAATGAATATATTTCTGTGGGTTCGAGTAGTTGAAATTAGTATGACATGCAAACACGAAACATCATAGAACCACAATCAAGAATGCAGTGACGATTTGTCCAACTTTCAAAGATATTTATTCATGACTTCTTTACATAGAGGATCTGCTCCATATTCAAACATGTAATGATCAGTAATGTATTGCTCATATACTGTCGCTGGTCCGTCCTTAGGTGTTAAATACTCAGGCAGATTTTCCGGTAATCATATTTATAGTCCGCGCAACTCATAAGACCTCTACACCTCACGGTAGAAGGGGAACGACTAAGTAAGTAAGTAAGCAACTTATAAGGTTCATCATCGCAACTTATAAGGTTCATCGTCGTAGTTTTGACGGAATTCAATTAATAAAACATGTTATTATACTTCTCTTTAAATGCCTACAAACACTGGCATATAATTATCAAGTGCTGATCATCATCAGATCAAAGAACACTTTATGGACTTTAAAATATCTCCATCTCTTCGGAGCACATAAAACATACGTCCACACACTATGATGGACACAAGCCAAAGAGGCTGAAAGTTAACGGTTAGGTTTCAAAGCAGACGATGCTTACATCATACTTTTTTTTACAATATACGTCACATTTTAAATAAATGGTCAATAATAGTGCGTTATCGTGTACTCTCATCTTGTGCATAGCTATATTCTCCTAGAGAGCATAAGCCTGTGTGCAAGATTGAGGCGTAACAGTCATCATTGTCCTCTTTGTTCCCTATGGAGCATGGAGCCACCAATGTAGCTGTCCCCTTGCGTGAATCCTGTACACAGCATTTATATGCTGTTACAGCAGTGGTTTATGTAGTTATTTTCTTTAGATGATGAAGTAGTCAACCCCATGCACAATTTCACATTAGTCACCTTTTACAACATGCCTGAGGGAGCAAGAATCCTCTGGAACTACATCTTGTTTTTGTTTTGTCAGAAATGCTAATTTAGAATTTATCATGTGTGCTAGATTGTATTTCTTAGCAACAGCTAGCAGTTTTTTTCTGTGAGATGAATGACTTGATAGTGTGTATGACAAAATTAATAATTCTAGTTTTAATTTTCTTCACAAAACTATGAAAGGATTGGTTCTACATGAGGAGAATATTGCATTGCTGACTGAGAGCTTCAGTGTGGTGAAGTCAAAAGCAAGCCAAGCAGAGTTGAAATCTGCAGACTATAGTGTCAAAGGTAAATTTAAGCAGGGCCTCAATGGTCTTTCTACTATTGCTACTGCCATAAAGTATCACACTATGTGAAAACTGTCCTGTCTACTTCCCTGGGGGTCTCTGAGTAGACAAAGAAAGAATCAGGCAACGGCACCCTCAGGTATGTTGTACGAGGTAACAAATATGAGGTTATACACAGGGCTGGCAACCTCATCATGTCAAACACATTGCTGTACACTTTAAGAGCATGAGAACGCTTGATGCAGGTTTCCTGCAAGGGGACCAGCTGCAGGGGTGGCTCATGGAGTGAAAAGGAGAATGAATGCTGCCTTGTATTTCTTCTTCTTCTTGGGTCTTTAGCCCCTGACTGACAAAGCAGTCAGTGGCCATCTTGCGTAATGGCATCTTGTAGGGCAGCAACAAACTATCCCCATTTTGCTCGGTCAGTGGCCATCCTTCATGCCGTGCCCCAACTTTGGCTCATGCTGTGCATCTCAGCCTCCACTGTTCTCCACCAGGTTGTCTTTGGTCTGCCTCTCTTTTGCCGCCCTTCTGGGGTCCATAGTACAGCAGTTCTGGCGATGGTGTCAGGGTTCCTTCTTAGGACATGGTCAACCCAGTTTCAGCGTCTGCCTGCAATGATGTACTGCCTTGTCATCATATTGTATTTTGTGATGGTATTGGTCACTCTTTCACCCATAATCCACCAAAACTTGAAGGGGAAATAATTATGTTATGCTCTTTCTGCTGCATGTCTTGATGGCAGTACTAATTCTGTGGTCATTTTATTCCTGTATATTTTCTTTTAGAAGTAAATCAATAACATGCAATGGGTGGAACGAAAACATAGAGGCTTCATCTGTGATGAGCAGTGATGCTTCTCTGGCAAAATGTGAGATGGAGATACGTGTTCATACTTACGTGAAATACTTAATATAAATGGGGCAAATTCCAGAAATGTTGTCAAAGGAAAAAAAAAAACACAGGCATGAATATTTCTAAAAACACCAGCGTGTTATTTCAAAGGGCTTGTAATTTAGTTACCAGCTATAATTTGCTGCTCTTTCGCAGTTTCCCAAAAATCCACCATGAAAAGATTGCACTTTGTTGTGAATTTGTAATGAACGGACAGGACACAAAGACAATTATAAAATGTAATGACACGCTCTTTTGTTACATGCCCATATTGCAGTTTGATCAGGTTTCATGCAGTTCATTTCTCCAAAATGCCTTTTCCTCTAACTTTTATTATATCTCCACCATTTTGTCCCAGCAGCATTCTGGCTTTATTTGCTACTTTTCACAGACATCTAATTTCACGTGTTAATTTTACATTTCTGAGTTAATTTCAGGTTTTGGTAATGATAGCCCCTTGTATTGCTTTATTTATAATTGTTTTCACACATTTTATTAGATTATTTAACAACAACAACAAAAAAAGATCATTTGAGTGTTCATTGTACTGGTTTGTTGTATTCTGGCTTTGAGTTTTCCATCCATTATTCCATCTTTGGAAGTCATAATGCCCTGGTATTTGAAGTCATACTGCCCTGGTATTAGAAGTCATACTGCCCTGGTATTAGAAGTCATACTGCCTTGGTATTTGAAATCATACTGCCATGGTATTTGAAGTCATACTGCCCTGGTATTTGAAGTCATATTGCCCTGGTATTTGAAGTCATACTGACATGATATTTGAAGTCATAATGCCCTGGTATTTGAAGTCATACTGCCATGGTATTTGAAGTCATACTGCCATGGTATTTGAAGTCATACTGCCCTGGTATTTGAAGTCATAATGCCCTGGTATTTGAAGTCATACTGCCCTGGTATTTGAAGTCATACTGCCATGGTATTTGAAGTCATAATTCCCTGTTATTTGAAGTCATTCTCCCCTGCTATTTGAAGTCTTCTCAGCCAAAGACATGCCACTTAAAACTTCAAGGTAGGGAAACCCAAGGGACATGACCCATCGCAATGTTCCCTGCTGCCCAATTTTAGGTCAAAGTCCATATGTTGAGAATCACTGATCTAAAGTATATTTAAAGTCACTTTAGCAGTTGTGGTTATTAAACATATTAGAGTTATCATACTTTAACATCATTTTTCTCATTAACTTGATGTTACAGACATACTCTGTTTTCAGATATTCATAACTTTTCACAGGGTTAACTCATTTTAATAAAGTGTTAACCAGTATGAAGTTTGTTTCCCTCAGGCTTGTTGTACAAGGTGACTAATATGATGTTGTGCATGAGGCTGGTAACCTCAAATGTAAAACATCTGCTTTAAAGCTGCCCAACATATGAGGAACAGAGAAAACACATATGGCCATCACCAGTACCATTCCTGGAGAAAATCTACGGAGATATCAACAGCCTTAGGTTGACCACTGCTTTCTTTGAACTTATTCAAGTTGACATCTGCGGGTGAACGAAGAAGAAGAAGAAATGTAAAACAAATTGCCACAGAAACCACTGCTGTAAGAGCATGTGAATGTTTAGTGCAGGCTTCCTGCAAGGGCATCAGCTGTAGTGGTGGTTCCATGCTCTGTTAGGGCCACAAGGGAAAATGATGGTGATGAGGTATTTCGTTGAGCAATCTGTCTTGTGATACACTTGTATAATTGTATTCTTTTTGTGTATCCATGTTTTGATTACTTTTGCGCTGTACTTTTTATATTCAGGATCTTACAATGGATGGATTGAAGCTTTTGACAAATCTGGCTTACCGTTTATTAGCAGCATCTCTGGCATTCAGACTATGCTGACCCTTTTTGGGGATTTGAGCGTTGTTGGAGGGAAACTCATCAGAACTGAAGATAGCTACACTGCACATGCTGACCTGAAAACCCAGAATGGAAAGTGAGTGGTCTTGTTCTACTCTTTGTTATTTGACTGGATGAGAAAATATTTAAATACAAATGAGCAACTTTCACAAACAGACAAAATTATTTAGAACAATGTTCATTATAGATCTCAACCTTTTATCCAAAATTTAAAACTTTGATAAGCTTGTGAAGTGTCACAACTCCGCATATGCCGGTGCCAAGCCCGGATGAAAAAGGAGGAGGGCGGCCTGCATGGAGGCCGTAAGGAGGCAGCCCCTCCACCATGCAAAGGCACAACAGGCCAATCACCTGTTTGTCTTAAACTATGATTACAAGCAATATAAGAGAGAAAACCGGACTGATTCTAAAGGCGACGAACTGGAACGGACTACGACTTATGGAACATGGAACACAAGAAGTATAAATGGGAAAGAAGAGGAGCTGATGGAAGAGATAAGGAAAGCAAAACTAGAAATCCTGGCTATTACTGAAACAAAGAAAAAGGGACAAGGAGTCATGGATCTCGATGGCAACACTCTGTTATACAGTGGTGTACCCACATCTGAAAGAGCTAAAGGGGGCGTGGGTTGCACTGTGGCCAAAAACCAGAAAGATAGTATCAAGGGATGGAACTTTGTCTCGGAGCGCATTATGGTTGTAAAACTAAAAGAAGGAGAAACCATAGTCAACCTGGTCATAGTGTATGGGCCAAATGAGGATGAGAGAGCAGAGGTCAAGGAAGAATTCTTCGAGCTGCTTCAAAGGACAGTGGATGACTGCCTAGATGAAATTATCATGCTCGGAGATTTCACTGCCAGAGTTGGAAATGACCATGCTAGATGGGGTGGAGTTATCGGAAGATATGGAGAAGATACTCTCAATGACAATGGAAAGCGACTCCTCAGATTCTGCAGTGAGCAGAATCTGATCATTACCAACACAAAGTTCCCCCATAAGCGCATACATGCATACACTAGGTGTGAACCAACAAAGAATGAGAAGTCAGTGATCGACTATGCCATTGTTAGGAGGAGCTCATTCAAATATGTCCGGGATGCTAGAGTCTGGAGGGGGCCAGAGATTGGAAGTGATCACTACCTGCTTACAATTAAAAGAACAACTGAAAGAGTTGCTCAGCCTAGGAACTGCCCAGCACCACGCAAGAAACCAAGTAAACGAACGGAAGAAATGAGCATTAAGACCTACAAGCTGAAAGATCCAGAAATTAAGACCAGATATCAGGGGCTTATTGCTACAGCGGTGAGAAACACAGAAGAACAACCTGATGACTTGGAAACCCTGTGGCTTAAATTCAAGGACATCATAAAGACAGCTGCTGCAGAAGCATGTGGTGAAGTCCGACTTGGGAACAAGAGAAAGAGGACACCTTGGTGGACAGAAGAAGTCAAAGAGAAAATAAGAGAGAAGAAAATGGCATGGAAACAATACTTAGGAGCTAAAAACACAGCAGGACAAATAGAGAAATATAGAGAATATGTGATACTCAGAACAGAAGCAAAGAACAAGGTGCTAGCAGCAAAACAGAAGTCCTGGGAAGAATTTGGAGAAAAGCTAGAAAAGGATGCACAAGAAAACCAGAAATTGTTCTATAAGACCCTAAAGAACATGAGGAAGGAAAAACAATGCCCTCTTAAATTTATAAAGGACAAGCAAGCAAATTGCTTACTGCCCCGAAGGAAGTAATGGAAAGATGGAAAGAATATTTCTCAGAACTCCTTGATGGTGAGCAAGGTAGAGCATCAGAAATGATAACCACTAGCACAGAAGAGGATACAAATGGTGATGAAGATGACATAAAGATGGAAGAACTGAAGGCAGCACTGGAGAAAATCAAGATGGGCAAAGCAGCAGGGCATGATGGTATAACACCAGAAATGGTTAAGTACATGGGAGCATCAGGCGACCTATTACTCCTAAGGGTCCTACAAGCAGCATGGTGCAACAAGGCCATACCAAAGGATTGGGAGATTGCCATCATAACACCGATTTTCAAAAAGGGTGACAATCGACAATGTGGAAACCACAGAGGCATATCCCTTCTCAGTGTCCCTGGTAAAATCTACTCTAGAATCCTAGAGCAGAGACTCCGATGCCTAGCTGAGCCACAATTGGATGAAGCCCAGTGCGGATTCCGAGCAAACCGAAGTACTCAAGACCTAATCTTCACACTCAGGCAGCTGAGTGAAAAGGCCCTTGAGTACAAGAGTGAGATCCATCTTTGTTTCATAGATCTGGAAAAGGCGTTTGACAGGGTCCCCTGGAGCAAACTTTGGGACTGTTTGGCAAGGAAGAACATTCCAGCACCTCTGATACATGCTATACAGAGCTTCTACAAGTCTTGCAGAAATTATGTGAGGACAGCAAACTATAAGTCAGAAGAGTTCAGGACCACCACTGGTGTAAGACAAGGCGATATCCTGTCACCTTATCTTTTCATACTTCTCATGGACGATGTCATCAAGGCATGTAAGGAGAGAACAAGAAAGTATTCAGTGGGGTACTGGAAGATGAGACAGGTCTGTATTTCAGAGCTAGCATTTGCTGATGATGTTGTCCTGATTGCTAAATCAGAGACACATCTCTAATCCAACCTGCAAGTCTGGAAGGAAGAGCTGGAGAAGAGAGGGATGGTCATAAGCAGCTCTAAAACAAAATCCATGGTGATATCACGAGAAGAAAGAAAACATCAGATTAAGTTGGGAGAACAGGTCCTGGAGCAGGTCGACCACTTTAAATATCTCAGAGCTATTATAGACCGAAAGGGGGGCATCAAAGAAGAGTTGGCCACTCGAAAAGCAGCGGCTGGGAGACTTTATCAGGCCATAAATCGAGGATTCCTCAGCAAGAAAGAGGTTGGTAAGAAAACGAAGATGGCTGTATACCGCTCCACCTATGTCCCAGTCTTGACATATGGATGCGAGTCATGGGCAATGACTACAACCCACAAAAGCCAGATCCAAACCTCAGAAATGAGGTATCTGAGGAAGGTGGTTGAAGTAACAAGAAGAGACATGGTCCGCAACTAGACGATACGTCAAGGCCTAAAATCCCACCCGCTGCAGACCCAAATAGAACAGTCCCAACTAAGATGGTTTGGCCATGTCTGCAGAATGGGAGAAGATCGGCTACCACGACAAGCATGGGAAACAAAGAGCCAGGGATCCAGACCTCCAGGACGACCCAGAGTCCGTTGGGAGGACAATATTAGACAATCTTTGAAGGACCGAGGACTAGAATGGAACCAGGCCAGGAAGAAGACAGCTGATAGAGTAGTCTGTCGCTCTCTCTTCCAAACCTCTACACCTCACGGTAGAAGAGGAACGACTAAGTAAGTAAGTAAGTAAGTGAAGTGTCACTCGTACACACAACATTACCCAAGCATGCATGAGATGTCATTTGCATCATGTTTCCTGTCCATGTGCCTATACTGCCTCCACTAGCACATGCCCAAAACATTAAACAAGGAGGTGTAAGGGCCAGAGCATCATAAAATTTTCAACACAGGGTGGTCAGTTTTGGCTCACATAGCTACCAGTCATGCATATGTCTGCGTCTCTCAGACATTTTTGTACTTTTTTGTGATTTTGAGTTAATTTACTGCTTACTTAGTTGTTCCTCTTCTACCCTGGGGTGTAAAGGTTCTTGAGTTAATTTACTACTTACTTAGTTGTTCCTCTTCTACCCTGGGGTGTAGAGGTTCTTGAGTTAATTTCATTGTGAAAATGTCAACAGTAGCTGCAGATCCTTTATGTGTAACTGTGAAGAAGAAAAGAAAGCATCTCTTATTATTGATGTCATGACCCAAGTGGGCCTGTCCCCCTGTTAGAGTGTAAAAGAGATTAAAGGGCCGAAACACTTGGTTGACTTCTGATGATCATATTGCCTCCTGTTGTATCGCTGTGACCTCTACACTCACGGTAGATGGGGAACGACTAAGTAAGTAAGTATGTATCGCTGTGTATGGAGTTTCCTATCATGATAGTGCAAAAAGTGAACTTATTGCAGAAACTTTGTCATTGTGTGTCTGTGTTGCATCTTACTGTTAAACATGGTGTGGAAACAACCTCTGTATATGACTTAAAGAAACAGAAAAACAAATTGTAGAAGTTTTATGCTGATGGTGGTGACCATAAAGAAATGACAAACAGGACAAATGTGTTTGCTTCAGGGGAACTGTCACAGGCTGTACTAGGGTGGCGGTAATATCGTTACATCTGCCGTAATGCTATTCTGAAATCCAAAATATTGAGAATTCCAAAACACATCTGGCTCCAAGGGTTTTGAATAAAAGGTTGTGGACCTGTATTTGTACAGCTATTGTTTGTTTGCATGTGAGTCCCGATATAACGCGGATGATGGGGTCCAAACTTTGGCACCGCGTTATAAGCGAGTCCGTGTTGAATTGAATTTTTTTATTTTGATGTAAATTTGTCAATTTTTTGGCAGAAATCAGCAACCTGAAGTATGTCTAGCTTAAGAACAAACAAGTATTATCACATGTGAATGAGCAAAAATAAGTAAAAGATATATTGTATCCACAGCAAAAATAGGTAACAGATATATTAATCATGTCTATCTTTTATTTTGGATGATGAAAATAAAGATTTCACTCAGTTTTTATTGCTGAACTCATGAATCATTCAGATTTGAAGTACATGAAAATGGTAGCAGTCAACAAAATTGTAGTCCAATCTCTGACCACAGTTTAAGTAATCCCATATTATACATATCGAGTCTACAGTGTAACTTTCATGAGATTTTGACCCTTTGGCTTGGTAGCCAGACGTGCCCTTGTTAAAGGAAGCTTGAAACACTCATCAGAAAGAGGTAGTTTTTCTGCAATGTTATGAGAAGAGGAAAATTCAATTACAATGTGACAAAGGGCCAAATTGAATGATAAAGAGATAGAGTATGTCAGAGGAAGAAGATACTGTATTGTTTAACAGTCGTGAGATGGAAAAAGTTTGTAGTTAAATTTATAAATAGCACTAGGTACAATGAGGAATTTACACACATGGTCATAAGGCACCAGTTTGCATGCCACTTGGAAAAAGAACATTTCTTCAGTACAGTGATTGCTTAACGTCTGATTGGCTAAGTGGTTAGAGCGCCTTACTCCTACAGCACAGTTACTGGATTCTGGGATATAAACCTGGTTGCGTCACGCTTCAGTCTACCCAGCTGTCAATGGGCACCTGACTGTGCTTTTGAGTTAGGGAAGGGAAAGGCAGCAAGGAGGGGAACTGGTTACACCACCTCAAAAAAAAGCTGAACCTGGTATAGTGAAGTCTCTAACACTTCACTCTCTTGTGGCAGTATCTGCTATTGATCTACCTTGACCTTTTACAGTGACTGCGGTCTGTATATTATTATGATAATTGTGTTCACGACTATAGTTCATTCCCCTACAGGAAGTCAGATGCTGGACCTATGACCCAGCATGGGACATTTTTTGTTAAGGAGAAAACCATTTTCTTTTAAATAATTTAAAAAATATTTTACGGTAGAAATCTGATTATCCAAATTAATACTTAACAATATTTGTTTGGATAATTGAATTAAGGGAAAAACATTCTTATCCAATTTATTAATTACTACACACTTTGAGGACATCATAGAATATGATACCATACTTTTATACAGTAACGGGGCCAGGACTAGGGTTGCTGGCACCCCAGCCAGAGCTGAGCATTGGTGCCCCATCAGACATTTATGAAACATATTATTCTGGATTTACGGCATGAAATCAAAATATTTGAAAATAAACACTTCTTGCCTCTGGCTGTAGTCCAAATTGCTGGCCACTAAAAACTGGTCATGTCCAGTAATACTAATAACAAAGTTAAAAGACTTTTTTTTTAAACAGGTGAAAAATTAATTATACACAACAGTGCAGTCATTTATAAATTGACGTTTTAAAAACACTTTTATAACGAATTCTTCTTCTTCTTTCGCCCTCAGACTTCTATATTAATGACTGTAATCAAAGCAGTAGTCAGCTCAAGGTTCCTACATCTCGTTTGCCCTCAGACTTCTACATTAATGACTGTAATCAAGGCTGTAGTCAGCTCAAGGTTCCTGACATCTCGTTCGCCCTCAGACTTCTACATTAATGACTGTAATCAAAGCAGTAGTCAGCTCAAGGTTCCTGACATCTCCAAACAGTTTTTTTGTTGTTGCCATGTGCCACTCCGTTCACTGCTGTAAGTTTGGCAGGACTGGAGCAGATGTTCAGCTGTCATGGAGCTGGTGCCACAGGAACAGAGATCTCTTGGACCAGTCCTGTACTAGTGATATAGATGGTACCTCAACCTATTGTGACCAGTACATAAGCGTAAAATGATGTTCTGGTCTCGCTTAGATAGCTGGTGATAGGCATCATTATAAGGAATTGATTGAATAATATGCTATACTCTTATGCTACCACATCTTTTGGCAATTTTCTTTCCTGATTTCCCCCTTTTTCAATAATTTAATTATTTCCACTTTGTCCACCATTGTCAAACACCACATTTTTGTTTACTTGACATAGTAAATTTTGTAGCATCCGTGAGTTTGAAAATGAAACTAAACTGACTACACTACAGCTAGGAACAGACTGGAATGGACTGGAATATCGAGTTTCATCGAGTGGAGGAGTGCTTGCATCCAGGGCCAGCACAAGGGTTTCATGTGCCATAGGCGATACTTGATATTTGCTTCCCAGTTGTATGCTGCACTATCCATCCGCCAACAAGCTTATCAATTCCCACCCATTCATATGTCTATCTATTTATCTATAATATTTATCTGCTTGCTGTATATTATGATTTATTGCATGATGTGATAATAACAATACTATGCACGAATACGACATGGAACATTATCACAAAATAAACTTTTATCGACCTCCATTCCTCCTCTTTCGCCCTCACTTCCCTTGGTCATCAAATTCATTGGCCCGGGAAGAGTTACAATGTTCTTTTTACTATGCTGAAAGAAATAGCTAATAGAGATCACAACACAAAGGACTAGAATGTTTTTACAGAAATTAAATAAGACAATTGGTGAATTTTGTGGGCACGAATTTCCGAATGGACTATAGCCCATAGAGTCGGTCTGTGCTCATTGTTCATCATTGATAAGTTTTGATGAGTTTAAGTTTAGAAAAGCTCCTCTCGCCACTTTCAACGGTAACTGGCAGAGTTAGAAGAATTCTAAAAACAATATTAATATTAGGCACGGAGTCTTTTAATTTATTGGAAAAAAAAATGAATTCAATAACATCTTTTGGAGAACTCCCTGCTATAATTTTTCCCGCACAAGTTTCAACTCGTCTGTCAATCCTAAATCGCAATTTTTTAAAATCATTATTAAAATTACCAATCCTAGGACGCGTAAAATCTACTTGCACACTGACACCCCTAGATGTTGTTACGCCACTGAAAATAAAAATAATTATAAATTGATAGTACTTACTAATCAGATAGATGATGGACTTTGAAATCACCAGCAATAATATAAGATGTAGGTTGGGCTTTAAATGTAGTTAGAGTAATAGAACAAAACTCAAATGATAAACAAACCGATACTCATTGGTCATGCAGTGGTAAATAAATGCTGAAAGAATTGGAAATTCCAAGTGGCAATCCTCCCTCAATCAACGTGTGCAAAGATATTATCCCTTCTTCTCTTCTTTTTCTCTTAATATTTTTGGAAGCTTTTAATTAAATATCAAAGTGATGCGCCGACAAAGCGACCCTGAATGTCATGAAACCATAAAGAGACAATAGTTAAGATATATCAAATTTAAGAGACAATAGTTAAGATGTATCAAATTTAAGAGACAATAGTTAAGATGTAAATCAATCATCCTTTTCAATGTATTCTTAATATTAGATAAAATATTTAGATAATGTTATTTCTTTATTTAGAAATAATTATTAGCTTATTTAATTCAAATAATTATTTCTTTAACACTTAAAAAAAAAGATATTTTGTTGGAATGTGTCCCTAGGACTTTTGTGCCCTAGGCGCCCGCCTAGGTTCCCCTAATGGACAGGTTGGCCCTGCTTGCATCACAGGCCATGCCTGCGTTCCTGAGTTTAGTGATTCAGTTATTGGGGCAGTTCAGATAATCGGGATTCTGATAATCAAAGCTCTACTGTACGTCTTTATTATAAAATTGCAGACATTTGTCTCCCGAGAACTTTTTTACGGTTTATGTTTTCACGTATTTGTACGGCCAGTTATTATCATATGGTCATCTTTAATAATTCTCATTTGACGTAAAGCAAGATCATCAAATGAGTTGAGCATTAATGTTGATTTCCAAACGTCCATGTTATCTATCGCTGTGTGCAAAAACTTTAGGTAAATAACTCTTGAAAACAGGATTACCTCCCATTAAAGAAAACTTGTCCCTCGTATCAGTTGTTTTGTATTTTCTGTAATTGTTTCCCCTATTTAGTCACTAGTCAATTTCATTGTACGTGGTATCACACATCATGAAGTACTCCAACTGTGTATCCTGTCTGTGAGTCAAGTTTGGCCCAACATAAGGTTGTCTTGCAGTAAGGCCTGTATCTCTGAGTCATTGTATGACTGTCATTCGAGAGACTTGCCCACGTCTACCCACTATTGCTCTTGCTGTTTGACTTGCCGGGAGAGAACGATTCCTTAGGTGACTCAGCACAAAATGACGATCTTGCGCAGGGGTAGTAACTCGTGGTTGGCCACTCTGAAGTCTATCCCGGGCACTGCCAGTGGTTCTGTAACGTTCATTGAGACGTACAATAATGCTGTGGTGGCAATTCATCCATCTGGCAATGGCCCGCGAGCTCATTTCGGTCTCCATCATACCAATGGCTCGTTGGCGGTCGTTTTCAGATAGTCGCGGCATTTCAAGCACATGTACTATGTGTTTTGTCTCAACAGCCTTTTTATACCGAGTATACTGCCACAACGCGTACACATTTTCAGGGTCATAGCTGTTGGGAATCGTGTTGCACGTGTAACTTTCACTGTTTTCATGTAGTCTGTACACAAACCCGTGGGTTGAATCATGCACTTTCCATTCCAGCAGCCATTCGCTCTCTACCTCATGACAAACACGGGGAAAATCCATTCCCACACTTTTTTTCCAGCTTCTCGGCATCCGTATATATAATAGTGGTGCGTTTTTAATGTGCTTCAGTATATTTTAACACAAATTAACTCTTTTGATGTGTTTTTGTCAGTCTTTGTACAGGTTTTGTGGCTCTTTGTACAGGGTTTAGGATTTTTGGTACAGGTTTTTCATCTCCGCGGTGTGGCATGTATGGTATTGTAAGACTCGTACAGCAATGTTGTTAACTTTGACTCAGTAGTAATCTGTCATCGTCCTCTCAGTATTGTAAGACCCATACAGCAATTTTGTTAACTTTGACTCAGTAGTAATCTGTCATAATTCTCTCAGTATTGTAAGATCCATACAGCAATTTTGTTAACTTTGTCTCAATAGTAATCCACCATCATCCTCTCAGTATTGTAAGAACCGTGCAGCAGTTTTGTTTTTCTCTCTGTTGCAGACCAATCAGCATGACCCTTTCTAGGTCAAAATCTAAAGATGTCAGAAGGGAGAAGAAGGCAGTGTGTGTTTCTGTAATTACTTTGGTTTTAAGGACTCTTCATTACACACTTACAACTCCATCAGTGCTCCGATTTCCTCCCTTAGATCTCACAAGCACGATGTCAGCACAGTGCACGAACTCTGTAGCACCAGCGAGATTCCAAATGTGTGTATATAGGAATCACTTACTTACTTACTTAGTCGTTCCCCTTCTACCGTGAGGTGTAGAGGTTTGGAAGAGAGAGCGCCAGACTATCCTATCGGCTGTCTTCCTCCTGGCCTGGTTCCATTCTAGTCCTCGATCTTTCAAAGATTGTCTAATGTTGTCCTCCCAGCGGATTCTGGGTCGTCCTCGGGGTCTGGATCCTTGGCTCTTTGTTTCCCATGCTTGTCGTGGTATCCGATCTTCTCCCATTCTGCAGACATGGCCAAACCATCTTAATTGGGACTGTTCTACTTGGGTCTGCAGGGGGTAGGATTTAAGGCCTTGACGTATCGTCTGGTTTATAGGAATCACACGTTCTATAAATATTTTTGTGGTGGATAGGTTTCTGATTTTTAAATTTTGCCAGGGCAGTGGCCTTTTTCCCAACTGCTGATGGATTTTTAACGTGTGCAACCTGCACACGGGACTTCCTATTTTTATTTCCTTGTCCAAGAAGGCTAGGCATCCGATCTCACTACCTAGGAAACCAGGGGGGAGTATGACATCATTAGGACCACTGGTACTGAAAAAAAAATTTCCATAAATTATATTCCCTCTATGTTAAATATGCTACTTTAAAGGTATTGTTAACCTTAGAGATGGTTAGTGATTGTTAGAATCATAAAGTAGTATGTTAAATTTGCTACTTTAAAGGTATAGTTAACCTTACAGATGGTTAGTGATTGTTAGAGTCATGAAGAAGTATGTTAAATTTGCTACTTTAAAGGTATAGTTAACCTTAGAGATGATTAGTGATTGTTAGAATCATAAAGTAGTATGTTAAATTTGCTACTTTAAAGGTATAGTTAACTTTAGAGATTGTTAGAGTCATGAAGTAGTATGTTAAATTTGCTACTTTAAAGGTATGGTTAACCTTAGGGATGGTTTGTGATTGTTAGAGTCATGAAGTAGTATGCTTAGCGGTTGAAAAAAAAATATATATATGTTGAAAGTTTCTGGAAATGGTGGCCGAAAAATATTAGCAAACATTCTAATTTAATTAACTATCTTCAGAAAATGTCAACGTTTTAAAAATTATCACCCTTCCCTTTTGTAACCCTTCACAAACAGAGCTATTGCATTTGACTTTTCTTCTCTATTTCATCTCCAGGATTTTTTTGTCTTGCCTATCTTCTCTACTTGTATTTTTTTAAATTGTGTCTGGTTTGATGAGGATTTATCATATCCATCTTCATTGTGTCTTTCTAATCTCTGCATTAATTGGTTAGTTGTTTGATTCTCCTTCTCAAGTCTGTGTTTGTTATTACTTGTGACTTTTAATATGAAGAATGTGAGAGAGACTTCTGTACATTTAAAATCAGGGATTTTTTACAAATAGTTATAATATATACTGGAAAAATTTTTTAAAAATCATTCATATAGGTAGGTTGTGCTTGCTCATTTCTTGATTACATCAGATGTTATTTGCTTTGTTTCAGGTTTATTCATGAAGGATCTAGAAAACTTCTATGCAGAAGTTCAGAAGGGCAAGATCTCAGAAGAGAACAAATACATTTCTGTCCACAGTTTAGAAATTGCTGAAAAAATCCACTCGTTCTTCTAAGCAGTGTCAGTAAACTGAACATTTTTCATGTTTATCTGGTATTTTGCAGAAACAGTTTGTCTTTTTAAAGTTAAATTTGTGTTGTTTTTACAGAAAGTTAATTCAGGGATATTTAATACCCTATTAGATTCATGTTCCTATTTATAAAATGAATTCTCTCCGAAGACGGCGAGTATCTGCCTGAATGGCAAGAGGACACCTGTCAGCTTACAGGGAAAATAGGATACTCACGTATAATCAGTCTCAGGTTAGATATATTAACCTGAGATTTCACCTCGAGTAATAGCGGGCATACGTTAACAAAATAAATGAATTAAAAAGTTATATTTTGCCTTGTTTACTTTTGTTTTCAGTTTATAAACTCCACCAAAGCATATTTTCTTTTTTAAACTTACTGTGTCAAGAGCACTAAAGAATTTATTTTTTTCTAGTTAAATGTCTTTATCAATGTTTCTTAACCTTATAGAGGTCCCGCACCCCTTTATAATGACTTGTGAATCCTCACACCACTTTAACACATTAACTACCGAATTGAAAAACACACTGTGGCCGAATTAAATTTTTTTCCCATTTTCATCCTGTAGATGTTTGCACAAAGTAAGCTGTAGTTTTCGTAATTGTTTACAGATTTTTATGAATTACACATCATTTTAAAGATAAATGAATGTACTATTACAATAAACACCGGTTGTAACTCTAATAGAGGTTGTTGCTATTTACCGGCCCTCCGATGGCCGAGGACTTGCAATATTTTCACAATTATAACTGCTTGCGCCCCATCTCTATCAAAATCACAATTTCAATCAATGCGCACACCATTTTCACTCTTGTCCTCATCGCTAGATCTATCAGTCAATTGTTGAAACACGTTTCTATCCTATTCAACCGTTAGACGAGATGTACACTCATTTTTTGTAGTCCTATCACTAGTTGCCACGGTAAACAGTTTTACACGATTTCGTAACTAACCCAAAACACTGAAAAATATGAACATAATATCAATTTTCCAGTGTTCTACAACAACCATGCTTTGGGAATTTGTTTTCCGGTGGCAAATTAAAATCTCGAACCAGATCAGAGAGTGTTTCAGTACATTTTTCATTCGTTTTATTACTAAAATTAGATTGGCGCTCTGAGCGGCTTGCGGTCCAAATGTGATTATTTTGTGAGCCGCTGACAGCGGCTTGCGGTAGTTAATGTGTTAAAGCATCTTAAGAAGCTTCACACCCCATTGTCATCTAGCTCACAAAATATGCCACAAATTAGTAAAAAAAAAGATAAAAGTTAACTTTGAGAATTTTATTATTTACAAAATGTGACTAAAGTTTGATGTCTAATTCGTGTTGTCACTGTTCTATTTTGTGCACCTATATTTAAGTTCTGTCCATTATATAGTATCTATGATGATTTGCCTTCTAAAATAGCTGGCGTATATCTCACCCCCAGAAGGTGAGTCTCGCACCCCCAGAGGGTGCATACTGTTCTGATTAAGAATCACTGATATTTATCTACATTAGACATTTATTATTTTGTACTTATCTAATTTGTATATATCCAGAGTTTTCCACTTAAAGATGGTTTCAACAATATTGCTGAAATAAAAAGGTTTAACTTTTACTCCGAGTAATTTTTAATAATTAAGTTGATCATATGTGTCATTTGCAGCAATGCCGAGTTGTCTTTTTGATGGCAGTGTTTATAAAAAAAACATTAAATATCATTGTCCACACACTGTATATGTATGCATATTCTGTTAAAATTGGTTACTGCATTACATTTGGGGTCGGAGTGGCAAAGAAGTATGGCGTCCGCCTCAAATTATAGAGGTACCAGGTTCGTTTCCCAGTAGAGGGAATATAATTGATAGAAATTTTTGTTTCAGAACCAGTGGTCCTAATGATGTCATACTCCCCCCCCCTGGTCTCCTGGGTAGTGAGATCGGATGCCTAGCCTTCTTGGATAAGGGCGAAAAAATAGGAGGTCCTGTATGCAAGATGCGCACGTTAAAAACCCCTCAGCAGTAGGCAATTTTAAGAGTAGGCCTTATGGCTGCTGCCTTCGCAAAATTTAAAAATTAGAAACCTGCCCACCACAAAAGTATTTGTAGAATGTGTGATTCTTATATACACACATTGGGATTCTCGCCAGTGCTACAGAGTTTGTGCACTGTGCTGAGATCCTTGTGTGATCCAAAGGAGGAAATCGGGACACTGATGGAGTTGTCCATGTGCAATGAAAATGGTCCTTAACTCATTCTAACCCAGGCATTTTTTCGGTTTTACCAAGGACCCAATATGCAGACATTTTTTTTCTATAAGTGATGTTTTAAAAACAGGCAGTAGACACATATATTAATTTAGTAGATATATGTATTATGCATGAAACTTTAGGAAATTGGCTGCAGAATGTTGTGAAATACTGTTGAGTTCTTATGTGATGTTATAATTGTTTGTTATATCTTGTGTAGTGTAGAAAAAATAAAAAATGAATAAAAATTACACGTAAATATTTCAGCTGTACTTAATCCCTTGGTAGTAAAACACCAGGAATTGAAACGTATATCCAGTTGACAACTAATTCAAGAAGTTTGATAAAATCAAATGAAAATTGTAATTTATATAAATTTTTTTGTGAAGTCACATATTGCTGATTTGGAATCTCACTTACACATTCCTGTCCCATGCAAATTAGTTAATTTATTACTTAAAAATATCACGTTTGTTCAACATCGGAATCGAAAATAGGTTATTATCGCTACCGATATCGCTAAAATTCATTTAGAAATTGTTTATTGAGGTTGATTCGTTAATAGTTTATGAGTGTTATGTATGTGACTACACTACATGTAAACAAATAACCCTATGACGTCATTAATTGATAAAAGTATGCAAAAACAAAGCATCAATATAATTATTTTGCTACCAGTTCAAAATACGATGTCCACAGGAAGTGTTTACATGATATGAACACTCTATGGCCACTTATTTTCTAATTTTTTGTTCAATTTCGGAATCTTAACACATTAACTACCGCAAGCCGCTGTCAGCGGCTCACAAAATAATCACATTTGGACCGCAAGCCGCTCAGAGCGCCAATCTAATTTTAGTAATAAAACGAATGAAAAATGTACTGAAACACTTCCTGATCTGGTTCGAGATTTTAATTTGCCACTGGAAAACAAATTCCCAAAGCATGGTTGTTGTAGAACACTGGAAAATTGATATTATGTTCATATTTGTCAGCGTTTTTGGTTAGTTACCAAATCGTGTGAAACTGTTTACCGTGGCAACTAGTGATAGGACTACAAAAAATGCGTGTACATCTCGTCTAATGGCTGAATAGGATAGAAACGTGTTTCAACAATTGACTGATAGATCTAGCTACGAGGACAAGAGTGAAAACGGTGTGCACGTTGATTGAAATTGTGATTTTGACAGAGATGGCGTGCAAGCAGTTATAATTGTGAAAATATTGCAAGTCCTCGGCCATCGGAGGGCCGTTAAATAGCAACAACCTCTATTAGAGTCACAACCGGTGTTTATTGTAATAGTACATTCATTTATCTTTAAAATGACGCGTAATTCATAAAAATCTGTAAACAATTACGAAAACTACAGCTTACTTTGTGCAAACACCTACAGGATGAAAATGGGAAAAAAAATTTAATTCGGCCACAGTGTGTTTTTCAATTCGGTAGTTAATGTGTTAAAAAGTAAGCGTACCATGCGGCCTGATCCAAAGCAACTCTAGAAATGGATATAAAGCACACAATTGTAACTTCATAAATTTTTTTCGCTCACAAATGTTCACATACATGTGCCGGATGTAATGAAATAATTTTAAACTGGCTTATCACCAGATATTCTATACTTTTCCGCTCAAATGCAGCATATATCACCTTGTCGCGCCATACGCCTTGAGTATAACGAAAGGCCTATCTGGCGCGCCATACACCCATTTGGGCAGAATGAGTTCAAACCAAACCAAACTGCATTACCTTGTGTATTACAGAAAAACACTTTGTGTAATTCCTGGGGGTCTCTGAGTAGACAGAGAATGAATAGGGCTATTGCTCCCTCAGGCGTGTCATAAAAGGCAACTGACATGAGGTTGGACATAAAACTGGCCGGATATATGTGAGCATTAAAAATGGACACTATTTCTTATGAAGCATGAAGCCACTATCTCAGCACGTCCCCTTGCAGGAAACCTGCATCAAGCATTCACATGTTGCAGTGTGTGGCAATTTGTTTTACACAGCGAGGTTGCCAGCCTCGTGCACAACCTCATATTAGTCACACGTGTGACGTGCCTAAGGGTGCAGCAGGTCCTATCCTTTCTTTATCTCATCAGAAACCCCCCTGGGAATTACTCGGGCATGAGATATATTGCATTGTCATACTTAATTTGTTAAATCTAATACAGGCACGGGAGGCAAAATGAGACGGAATAAACATGTATGTGATACCCTAGGCATGACAAACATACAACCAGCAAGCTGATTTCAGCCTTTATGCTTTTCATCTTGGCCCACAACAATATTAGATACAGCCACAACTGTTCTATGTACTTGAACAACATTTTGTCTGCCTGTGACTCTTATATTTTTTTCTTTAGTCAACATGTAATACTGCATTGCTACCAAATAAAATAATGGCCCTTGTTGTTCCCAGAAGAATGCTCCCTGATGTTCCCAGAAGAATGACCCCTGATGTTCCCAGAAGAATGACCCCTGTTGTTCCCAGAAGAATGACCCCTGTTGTTCCCAGAAGAATGACCCCTGATGTTCCCAGAAGAATGACCCCTGTTGTTCCTAGAAGAATGACCCCTGTTGTTCCCAGAAGAATGACCCCAGTTTTTCCCAGAAGAATGACCCCTGTTGTTCCCAGAAGAATGACCCCTATTTTCCCCAGAAGAATGATCCCTTGTTACGTGTCTTTTATATGTTAATGTTAATATGTAGTGACAGGATGGTTCCTGTGGCCAAGTACACTTCTAGGGTAGTAGACGTATCAGACACCGAAACAGGCCAACATCAATCATACTTATTTGAGCCACAATGGACAAAGTGGACGGTATACATTTTTATTAAGACTTCAACGCAGCTCCAAATTCAATACAGTTCAGGCCAATATACAATGGCATATAATATGCAGTCGTCGATATAACTCTAGGCAGTCTGTTCATGTCTGGAATGCTGTCCTTTTCATTCTCAACATTTTTAATATATATTCACACTCGACACTGAGAAGCTATACTCCCTGTAAATGCAGATAACTAGATACACCTCACAGAAGATCCTGATGTATTAGTGATGGAATAACTCAGGGATATACACTGAAATTCAGGAGCTCAAACACATACAAACAGCAGCCCCTTAATTTATTTACTTATACATTCACTTGCCATGACACACAATGGTAGAAGACCCCAGCAGACGATCCCCTCACTTCTGCTTTTTTAGTTTCACGTCTGCCAAATAACCATATCGACATGATGTCACTTCCTGTATTAATAAGTGACTCCGTATAAAATAAACAAACAAGGAGCCCTGTTGAGCTACCTGTTATACCGACACAATCGTTATGAATTTTAATGATAACATCCCTGTTGTTCCCAGAATAATGACCCCTGTTGTTCCCAGAAGAATGACCCTTGTTGTTCCCAGAAGAATGAAGAATGACCCCTGTTCCCAGAGGAATGAGGAATGATTACTGATGTTCCCAGAATAATGACCCTTATTGTTCTCAGCAGAATGACCCCTGTTGTTCCCAGAAGAATGACCCCTGTTGTTCCTGGTAGAATGAACCCTGATGTTCCCAGAAAAATGACCCCTGTTGTTCCAGGAAGAATGAACCCTGTTCCCAGAAGAATGAAGAATGATCCTTATTGTCCCCAGAAGAATGACCCCTCTTGTTCCCAGAAGAATGACCCCTGTTGTTCCCAGAAGAATGACCCCTGTTGTTCCCAGAAGAATGACCCTCGTTCCAAGAAGAATGACCCTTGTTGTTCCCAGAAGAATGACCTCTGTTCCCAGAAGAATGAGGAATGATTACTGATGTTCCCCAAATAATGACCCTTATTGTTCTCAGCAGATGTCCCCTATTGTTCCCAGAAGAATGACCCCTGTTGTTCCCAGAAGAATGAAGAATGATCCCTGATATTTCCAGAAGAATGTACCCTGTTCCCAGAAGAATGACCCCTGTTGTTCCCAGAAAAATGACCCCTGTCATTCCCAGAAAAATGACCCCTGTATCTGGAAGAATGAACCCTGTTTCCCAGAAGAATGAACCCTGTTGTTCCCAAAAGAATGAAGAATGATCCCTGATGTTCCCAGAAGAATGACCTCTATTGTCCCCAGAAGAATGACCCCTGTTGTTCCCAGAAGAATGACCCTTGTTGTTCCCAGAAGAATGAAGAATGACCCTTGTTTCCAGAAGAATGAGGAATGATTACTGATGTTCCCAGAATAATGACCCCTATTCTTCTCAGCAGAATACCCCTGTTGTTCCCAGAAGAATGACCTCTGTTGTTCCCAGAAGAATGAAGAATGATCCCTGATGTTTGCAGAAGAATGAACCCTGATGTTTGCAGAAGAATGAACCCTGTTGTCCCCAGAAGAATGACCCCTATTGTTCCTAGAAGAATGTTCCCAGAAGAATGACCCCTATCATTCCCAGAAGAATGACCCCTGTTGCTCCCAGAAGAACGACCCCTGTTGTTCCCAGAAGAATGACCCCTGTTGTTCCCATAAGAATGACCCCTGTTGTTCCCAGAAGAAGGAAGAATGACCCCTGTTCCCAGAAGAATGAGGAATGATTACTGATGTTCCCAGAATAATGACCCCTATTGTTCTCAGCAGAATGACCCCTGTTGTTCCCAGAAGAATGACCCCTGTTGTTCCCAGAAGAATAAAGAATGATCCCTGATGTTTGCAGAAGAATGACCCCTGTTGTCCCCAGAAGAATGACCCCTAATGTTCCCAGAAAAACAACCCTGTTGTTCCCAGAAGAATGAACCCTGTTGTTCTCAGATGAATGAAACCTGTTGTTCCCAGAAGAATGACCCCTGTTGTTCCCAGAAGAATGACCCCAGTTGTTCCCAGAAGAATGAACCCTGTTGTTCCCAGAAGAATGAACCCTGTTGTTCCCAGAAGAATGAACCCTGTTGTTCCCAGAAGAATGAACCCTGTTGTTCCCAGAAGAATTAACCCAGTTGTTCCCAGAAGAATGACCCCTGTTGTTCCCAGAAGAATGAACCCTGTTGTTCCCAGAAGAATGAACCCTGTTCCCAGAAGAATGAACCCAGTTGTTCCCAGAAGAATGAACCCAGTTGTTCCCAGAAGAATTAACCCTGTTGTTCCCAGAAGAATGAACCCTGTTGTTCCCAGGGGTGTCTAATGAGACAAAGAAAAAAAAGAATTACTGCTCTATAGGTAAGTCATACAGGGTGACTGTCAAAGACTGGGGTATAGAGCCCCCAATATGTCAAAGAACTGTTTAAGCCCCAGTGTGTCAGAATACTGTATGAGATATGCGCTGATGATGGGGTGTGGCGTGAGTGTGTAGATGGTGGTAAACAATGGCTCGTACGAACTAACCCAACACCACTGGTACAGTTCCAAGACATTTATTGAACTGATAAATATACATCGTGGAAATCAAGTACATGTACTAAGCATACTGACTCACCTCCAGGCTGACATTGCCTGTAGGAAATAACAATCACAACAATAATTAGGGACTGGCTTCCCTGACGTTCACAGGCAGTACACACAGTTACATATACAGTCCTCGGTGCGGCATACTCTCTTCGCACACGTAAATCACCATCCAGGTGTATATCACATAGTAGTGATTGGCGGCATGCACATCGCCATATAGATTCTTCCAGAATCTCATCCAGGCGGGAAATCACAACGCCTCTATTATTTCAATACGCTACAAGGCGGGAAACGCGTCGCCTTTCTTCCAGTAGCACCAGGGGCGGAAACACCAACGCCCTATACTGTTCTCCGCGAACAGAGTATAAATGTGGTTCCAACAGGAACACTTCCAGGCGGTATAATAATCTTCGCCTAAACACTATGTAGGACCTACACAATATATATATATATAATAACTCCTCACATATTCGAATAATCACATATGTGGTTCTCCACAATCACACAATACGAGCTTCCAGCTCGGCTTCCAAATCACAGACTCACTCAGTCACGCTATATGAGCTCACCGCTCGACTGGGAAACACCGAAATCACTCAGCCACACCAGACTTGTATTCACTCGCACGCTCTCTCCCAGCGCACGCACAAGTCACACCATGTTGACATAATGTCAGACATTAACTCAGTAGCTGAGTTACACTTAAACAAGTGTTTACAACATTAGTTCGGTGACCCTTCACACCAAACACTATCATCATTCATACTCATGACAATGTTCTGTGACAGTGACTAATATTGAGGTTATGCATGAGGGCTGACATCACCGTGTAAAACAAATTACCACAAAAGCCACTGCTGCAAGATGTTAATGCTTTTCATAGGCTTCCTGCGGGGGAGGAGTGGGGCAGGCTCTATGCTTCCTAGGGAGCAAATAGGAATATAAAGATTATTTTTTATTTTATCGTACACTCGCTATTACTCTAGGTGAAATCTCCGGTTAATATGTCTAACCTGAGACTGATTTTACGTGAGTATCCCTTTTTCCCTGTACAATGAGAGGTGTCATCTCGCCATTCAGGCAGATACTCGCTGATTTAGGAGGTACCCATTAGAGCTGGGTCGGCTCAGGAGCCGTTCAGATTCCAGTCCCTGGTCGACGATACTTCTTCAAATGTCTTTGCCAGGGCTTGAATTATTCCAGTCCAAGTCCCGGTCGACGACACTTCTTCAAATGTACTTGCCAGGGCTCAATCCTGGATCACCCGATCACCATTGCAGTGTGGTAACCATTACACCAGCGCGGCTCCCATAAAGATGATGATGATGATAAGCATTTATCACCAAAACTATAAACTACTCTTGTCAGAATTATTTTCTTTGTTGCAACATGCTTGACTGAGTTGCAATGACTAATACAAAGTGTTGAAAATTATACATTTTTGCGTTGTGTTTAGAAAATCACTTTCTATCGGGTTGTTATTGTTTAACTAGGACTGTTGAGCTTCTCACTGTTTTGCAGCCAATGCCACATTGAGGGCTCCTTGATATTATCAACACTGTACATCTAGGCTTTTTCATGTGGCTCTTCTGCCATTCCAAAACGTGTTGAGTTGAAGTCAAGAGCTCCAGTTTGGCTTGCATTTAAAGGATCGTCACATCTGGTCCCAAGCTAGGAGTAGGAATCCAGCATACTCCAAAACTGCCCAACCCATGATGACCCACGACGTCTGACCTGGCCAGGGGGTGCTGAGCTCAAGCAGAAGCTATGGGGCTGCCGCGCTGACCTGGAAAAGACTGGACTTCGTCCTGGCGACAGGCCTGCAGATTTATCATGACTACAAACTGAACGCCGAAGAAGGAGTAGGAAGTTCATGGCATAATGTGCATAATCCGCCATCCAAGGGGGATGTCCAAATATGCATAGATAAAATACTGTGCTCTGGTTCTGGGCTCTCCCAAGGAATTATCATGTCCTACAAAAAACCACTTCTCATCTTCCCCCTGCCTACCATGGGTCCATAGTGAGATCCTCCTGTATGCAGCCAACCAGGTAAAAGCCAGAGTTACGTCATAGGCTCAATAGACTCCTCCAAGCTTAGTGTGCAATGCTGGGTTCTCAATATGTTTCACCACTGGAGCAATCCCTGAAGTGTGTGGATGATTTCAAGAGTCAATGAGGGTGTAATCAGCCTGACAGGCAGAGGTTCACTTCCACATATGTATAATATAACATTTTGCATAGCTGGTTGTCATATAAAGATACCTCCATATCAACTACCAATTTATGCTGTGGATTTAATACTGACACTAATTTAATACTTGGCTCGCTCCGCTAGGAGACGACCACAACATACACTGGGTGACCTTGAAAGATAACACTTTCTACAGGAATTCCCTTTAATAACTAACTGCACTGAAAACAGTATGAATACATATAACACTGCCCGAGAAACTTCTCGAATTAATATATCAAATTAATCTCACACATGACAGTATAACAGTACTATACAAACTCTGTACTGAAGATCGCTCACTATGGCGAACCCAAACTACAACAATGGAAAACTCAATCCACTGGCAAATTATACCCGATGGCCTGACAATAATATCACTGGACACTAAACCACTCCAGAATTATAATTATGTCTAACAGAATAAGCCACTATAGCAAACTCTTGGTCATAATCCATACTCAATGAAAAAGGAAAGCAAAAACACGTCCCTCTAGGACAAGCCAGAAAACTCTCTCTCTCCATTTTTCCCACTTAATCTATCCTCGACTTCCGTCCTCTTCACGTGACTCAGTCGTTTCCTAAAAGTTATCAGGGTTGCCAAAACTCGCCGATAACGATGTCACCAACCTAGTTTTTCTGCCACCAGAAAATACGCCGTGACACTCCAGATATGCCTCCATGCATTTTCTATCAGGTAAAAGCCATAGTCTCTTTCTAAATCCTGCAGTAGTAAGAAAAAGACTACTGAAGATTACACTTTTGTGTGTGTGAAGAAAATTGGTAACTTGCTGATTTTTGCTGTGAAAATGGATCAGTATTACATCTTCTTAATAAATATAGCCACCACATAGAAATAGTTCCGGGGGTAACTCTGATGAGACAAATAAAGATAAGGTCTGCCTCCCTCAGGTATACAGGTCCGTATCCTAGAATCTAAAAATCAAAGTTTTTACAGCTACCTTTTGGATGATTTTCGAACATATTTTTGGGGGGCGATATCCCAAAAAAGTTGATTTCTGAAAC
This sequence comes from Oreohelix idahoensis, assembly GCA_024509875.1. NCBI lineage: Eukaryota > Metazoa > Mollusca > Gastropoda > Stylommatophora > Oreohelicidae > Oreohelix > Oreohelix idahoensis. Next base: position 217,729 of record JAMPIV010011634.1, read on the forward strand.
ATGGCTGTCCCAGAGCATTTCGGCTTCTGCGATACAGACCTGTATTACAAGGCAACTGATATAAACAATATATATCCTAATTATAACCCATCAGAAGTTGAACGGGATATTTTTCTTCATTAATTAAAAAAACCAAACTGATATGAGGTTGTGCCTTGGGCTGGCAACCTCAACATGTAAAACAAATTGATACAGACACCACTACTACAGGATCATGTGAATGCTTGGGACAGGTTTCCTGCAGGGGGACCAGCTGCGGTGGTGGCTGCATGATCCATAAGGAGCTAACAAGGAAAATTATGATGACAGAGGGATGAGTAAAAGAAAATAAGTTGAGAGATGTGACACCTCAATCTTGTAAAACAAGCCACTCCGACACCTCAATCTTGTAAAACAAGCCGCTCCGACACCTCAATCTTGTAAAACAAGCTTAATAAACAACAACACATCTTCATCATAGCATGTGAATATAGTAAGACGGCTATCATAGCTCTTTAGATGGTTGCTAAACCTGTGGCCAAAAATTGAAACAGATTTTATCCATTATCTTTCACTTTCCTGAGGAGCATAGACCTTCAACAAATGCATGCCAGGTCCTCCTGTCATATGCCATCAGCTCAAGGTTTTTCCATGTCTGTCTCTTCATTTTCGTTTCTCTCTCCACTTCTCTTCTCCATGTGTTGCTTGGTGTACCTCTACATCTCTTACCCTGGCTATTCCAGAACTAGGACTGCCTGGTAATGTTATCAACATGTTTTCTTCAGTGTGTGTCCCATCCATCTGCACCTTCTCATCTCTTGTTCCTCTAGCACTTGTCTAGTTCTTGTGGTTAGTGTCACATTAGTGACCATGTGACACGGTTTGTCACCCATTTATGAAAGTCTATAGCTTCTTGGTTGTTATTTTTATTGTTTTCCATGTTTCACAGCCATACAATAGAACTTTAGGGGTCAGAGTGGCTAAGAGGTATGGCGTCTGCCTCAAATTCTAAAGGTACCGGGTTCAATTCCCAGTAGAAGGAATGTAATTTATGGAAATCTTTTTCAGAACCAGTAGTCCTCATGATGTCATACTCCACCCTGTTCTTCTGGGTAGTGAGATCGAATGTCTAACCTTCTCGGATAAGGGCGAAAAAATAGGAGGTCCAGTGCGCACATTAAAAATCTCATGGCAGTTGGAAATTGTAAAGAGTAGGCTATAAGGCCACTGCCCTGGCAGAAATTTAAAAATTAGAAACCTAGCCACCACAAAAATATTTAAAGAGTGTGTGATTCCTGCATACACACATTGGGATTCTTGCTGGTGCTTCGGAGTTCGTGCACTGCTGAGATCGTCCTTGTGTGATCTAAGGGAGCAGATCGGAGCACTGATGGAGTTGTCCGTGTGCAATGAAGATAGTCCTTACAAACAAAAGGACTGACTTGACATTTGAGTTGAACATTCTGATTTTAGTGTTTCTCTTGATTTCTTGTCATTTTCATATACTGTATTTTCCAAATGCAGTGAAAGCTGCTCAAGCCTTCTGTATCCTTAGTTTAATATCATTGCCTGTCCTTCCAACTCCGTTTATATTGCTGCAAAGATAAATATATGATTCTACATCTTGTAGGGGTATTTCTTCAAGTGCAGCTTGTTATCGTTTCCTGCATTTATTCTCATTATTGTATTTTCCCTGTGGATTTTAAGACCTATTTGCTGTGACCTCTCAACGAGTATTTTCATTTTGTATTGCATCTGGTGACGATTATAGGACTGATCTCAACGAGTATTTTCGTTTTGTATTGTATCTGGTGACGATTATAGGACAGAAGAGTAATTCATCAACAAAATCTAGATCGTTACAATCCAGTGAATCCCATTTCATTAGGCAAATGTCGTCGTTTTCACCACCAGACTAAAGCCAATGAGAATAGCAATGGGGACAAGAGGCATCCCTGTCGAACGCCAGTTCTTATTCCAAATATTTCTGTAAATTGTTTGTCTTTCATGAAGAACTATGTATGTCATTTCTCCATAAGGTTTGTTTATTAATCTACGATATATATATATATATATATATATATATATATATATATATATATATATATATATATATATATATATATATATATATATATATATATATATATATATATATATACATGTATATGTGTGTGTGTACCTCGTGTAGTTCCCGGGGGAACTACCACGAAAGAATAGGAAAACTGCTACCACAGGTACATCGTAAGAGGTGACTAATATAAAGGTGTTCATGAGGCTAACAACCTCATCATGCAAAACCAGCTGCTGCAGAAACTCGTCTGCAAAAGTATACGCTTTAGTGCAAGATTTCTGCAGGAGGACCAAGCTTCAATGGTGGCTCCATGTTCCTTAAGGAGCGAAAAAAGGAAGTGATGATGATATACAGACACAAACAACACACACACACACAAACATGGAGATAGATGATGTACAGACACATGCACACACACACACACACACAAACATGGAGATAGATGGAACACACAATGAGAAAACCCGTTGATAGCATTACCAGACAGTCCCTGTTCTGGAATCGCCAGAGTAAGAGAGGTAGAGGAAGACCAAAGAACACATGGAAAAAAAGAACTGGAGACAGGGATGAAGGAGACATGGACGGCACGGTACATAACTGGACGCAATATTTTCAGTTGTTGTCACGTGCTGTTTCTAGTCAGTGAAGTCATTCGATAATTTATTTGGAGATTATGTACCACGCGCCGTCTTGTGCATTGCAGTATTTCTGTTTCGCATCCTTTTCCGTGTTATTAGAAGAAAGAAATTAAGTTTTTTTTTTTTTCGTCATTTACTTCTGCCTTTCAGTCCCAAGCAAAAAAGTTGGTTTGGCCCAAGCAAAAATGGCCACCCCGGTGCATTTTTAAATAAATATCTCAAAACAAAAACCTGTTCACTCTTAAACACATGCGGTATTTAAAAGAATGTACTTGCAGTCAGAAATGACGTTTTGGGTGGTTTGTGTGTAGTTATAATTAGAAATAGTCTCAAACAGAGGCACATATACTAAACGCTTTATAAAGTTGATTGGGCCAAGCGCGTCTAACCCCTGAGGATATATAAAGTCGATTGGGACTTAAAGAGTTTAAGAATTGGAAGATTGTATCTCTCATATTCGCCATTTTTGTCGGCAGTTTATCCACAATTGCCCACAATAAGCTCGTCTACCTCGTGTCTTTTTTATTCTTTTTTTTTTTTTAATGTCCTTAGCTGTTCCTCCTACATTGTCGCTATGACTGCCAAGATATTTGTATGATTCCACATCTTGTAGGGTTGTATCTACCAGTGTTGCCACCCTGAATTTTGAAAAAGAAACCTAGATGGTACCTTAAAAAAACAACATAGATGTTGAATTTTGGGATACTGGGTCTACTTTATGCGATTTTTTGAGCTACTTTGTGCCGAAAACCGACAGTTGATCTAGGTGACATTCTTCAACTAATGAAGAAAAATGACACCCAGACGGGAGTCAATGGAATACAAAAAACCTAGATCTAGGTGAATCCAGCTTGGAGTGGCAACGCTGGTTGGTATCTTCTACTGCGAGCCGGTTATCGTGTAGTTGCATTTATTCTCATAATCTTTGTCTTATACGTGTCTAATTCTCGTCAACAATATTCTTGTCTGTCTTAAAGTCACGAATTCTTATCAGCTGGTCTGTTTTAAGTTTAATCATTAAAACCAGTCTGCATTCTGTCTTTCGTTTTGATTTTTATTTGACTTCTCGTTTCCACTTTTGCAAGTGCCGTAGCGATTGATGCAACTGTTATGTCTTTACACCTATCTAACTAATTTGTGTAAAACAAACATTAAGATGAGAATAATGCCATTTTATTATATAATATGCTCAGCAGTCAACTTTATTAGGTCCTTTCCGGTACTGTATATAACATTACAACGTGACATGAGATCTGCCCGTTCAACACGTGACTTCATAGCGGGCAGCTATTGTTGTTGTCTATTGTAACGTTTGTTTATAGGCCATTTTATACTTTTTTTTTTTTTTCTTTTACATTTTGTTTCGAGGGGAAACAAATTACAAAACTTAGTAGTCAAATGGCGTCTATTTCTCCTTGTTTTAATATTTGTTTCGTGTAGCCTATAGCCATTAGGTACAATTGAGAATATACACCTGTAAAAATAAGATGTGACTTTTCAATTACCCGATACTGAGTGCTTATTCTCTCAGATGTGAGCCCATACACGTTCATTGATAATTGTGGCTAACGTCCACTGCGTGTGTTAGGCGTAGCAAGGATAATCGTTTACTTCTCATCGCTCCTTATCGAGGCAACATTGCAGCTAGACATCCCCTTGTAATTGATCTTGCATGAGTTTGCCAGCCCCATGCATAGCTATATATTCTTCTTCTTCTTTGGTGCTTGACCGATGACTGACAAAGCAATCAGTGACTGTCACGTAGGGTTTATATTCATTTAATTTCCTACATCTTCTTCCTATTCTTTCACATAAACTCTCTCTTTTAATATCTCTGTACTTTTTTTTTTCCTGTGTATTTTTCATCCATTCGTTTTGCGAATATTATTTTCATATAATTCGCGAACTTTACCTGTTTTCCTTTCTCTTAAACTGAGAATCGCGCTAGGACGATATTACGTAGATGTCAGGGCGTCAGAAGGCGTGATAAGTCGGTTCGCTGAACACAGGACGTAGCAAATCGTCTACATTCTCACCGAGCGCGCGAGCTTCTTCTCGGCATTAGTCCCGGTGAGGTGTGATACTTTACATCTGCACCGGGCAGTATCCAGACATTTGGCTGGAAAATCCCAAACTGACACGGCGCTCACTTGGGCAATGGAGTCAGGCTGTCTGGGATTTGAAACTGACACGCGTACATCGTGGTCAGTAGGTGACAGTTACGACACGCGTTAAGCGGACGTAAATGTTGGGAGTAGGGGAGATAATTTCGCTTGGCGAAATAAGTTTGGGCCCTTTGTCTGATTTTAAGATATTGGCCAAGTTTGAAACTTTAATTTCATTCTCGCTCATAGACTCCACAGTAGATAGGTCGCTCGAAAAACAGAATAGCTGTTAGCGAAGATCTCAGTTTGTTTCGGCAATTTGTCGAACTTCTAGACTTCCAGAAATATTTTCAGCATTTTTATTCTTAAGTTGTGCGACTACCTGTAATTCTGTGGTTGAGGTAATTAATATGATAGATATATAGATTTTGTGAGTGTTAAAGTGTTAAATCGCTTAATTCATTTTAATCTATTTCTTTAGCGCAGAAGAGAAATAAAGTGGTAGGCTATTATATTTTCTAGGGAAGCATTCAGTGGAAAGCAGACTAATAAAATTAAAATTTCTAGCTTATAACGGCAATTGTAGCTATTTATAAATTTAATTTAACTGCTAATACTCAGTCGAGTGTATTTTTCTAAACTAACGTATAAACTCTAGAATCCAGCCTCATGAATGATGACGGGATACGCACGTGTTCCTAATTTATGAGGAATGCTGATTTTTAAATATAACTTACGTCACGGGAAGTTTAAATGATAAGCAAAGCTCTCTGCTTGCAAGTTTAAATGTAAGTTATAACCAGTTCAGATTCTGTGTATTATATTATATGTGTTATTTTTTCCTCCACACAGTGAAAGTTTTGGGGTGACCCTAACTTTACCAGCACCTAGTAGTAGTTTCCATACTTGTGAAGAAATAGACAGTCCTTATTTTGAACCACGTGGGTTTTCTCAAGTAACACTGATCTGACGGTGCAAGTTAGACAGAAATACTAATATCCCTATAACGGGTTTTCAAAGACTGTAATGATAAATACTGGACCTTGGAGCCAGCACTTAATTTCTTCTAGAAACTCTATATAATTTGCTGCCTGGTGGCGTGAATATTAACAATCATTTCCCGACTAGATTATATCTTGTGGACAAATCTGTGGTGTGACTAAAGTGAATCCTATACTGAGGGAAGGCACCGACCTGACATTCATCATTTTTTTTAGAAACCTACGCTATTGACACTGTGCTCTGCTAACTCCCGCGCCTGGAATAATTGTTAGGTGACTTAATCAGACATTTGAACAAATTTGCATACCCAAGTAGTCGTTCCCGGAGACTCCAAGTTAGATAAGTCTTTTGGAACTGGGGACTTCTTGGCAGAAGACTGCATTTTTTTTGAGTCTGTGTGAAAATCTAAAATCAATGTGTTCCAAGAGGCAGCAAGCAAAGTCGTGAGTACTAGTGTGAGAAGCCATGGCGGAATGAATGAGTGTACGCTGGTTTGAGTGATATTTTTCACTATTATATCTTTGACACCCTGTTGCTGTCCTATTTGTTTTTTTCAATCTGCATAATTTGTTGCTAAGGCTAGAGTTCTTGTGTTTTTGTCTTAGGTTAAATCAGATTTTTTTCAAACTCTGTGCATATAATTACGAGATAAAACAAAGAAAAACTCTTAGACTCAAACCCTATGTATCTGTGACTCTGGCGCCATCATCTGTTCTCTTAACGGGGCCGGGCTAAACCTAGAGTTAACACTATAACGGGGCTATCATCCTTGCAACATTTCCTTGATTTTTTATGACTATGTGTATATGTATTTTCCTAGATGTACTTTCTTTGATGTTGTGAGCCGATTTTTCCTGATATTAAAATCGCTCTTGAACTAAATAATCGTGTTTGGTCAGCTCGTTCTAGATAATATATATATATCATTGTTATAGTTTTCCCACGTCTGTGTGTTTACCTGTCGTCACGTGTATGTGCGTGCCTGTGAGTGATAGAAATATACGTAATATGTATATTGGTGTAGTCTGTCTGACGCTGTAACAACTGTTGTAGAAGATAGGTGAGAGAGAGAAGAATTCTTTTCGCTTTCAGAGACAGCCACTATATCAAAATCTATCATCTCACGTGTGTGGAAATTCTATTACCTTTCACTAACTCTCACTGAGTCTATCACCTATTCAAACCTATTCAGAAGGGACCAAACCTAGTCTTAATTCTCCTATCCTATCGGAAATCTACGACAAATGAGGGCTCGTTTCCGGTCTTTGAACTTAGAATAGGAAGACGAGTACGACAAACGTGGACTCGTCTATCTGGATTTTGTATTTAAGATTCTTATTCTGATATAGAGTAAGAGTGTGATGTCTTGTGAGTTGTTATATCTTTAAAATAATTACCCCCTAGACTAGCGATCTGTTTACGGGCGTGCTGACCACACAAACTAATAAGTTTTTTTTTTCCACAGCATCTTTGAATAATATACATTTTGGTTACAGGTTGATTTTGTCGGGATATATGTTAACTGCTGATTGTAATACTAAATGCTGGTAAAGTGGTGAGTGTATAACATTCACTGGGTACTGAGGCAGAACGGCGTTTGAACTAAGTTAAGGAGTGTGTTTCGGACTTTTTTTGTCCAGATTAATTCCCTCCCTTACCCGATCTGACTTCAGGGGCGAACTTATAGTGGATTTTTAAAAATTAAGGGATTATTTTTCTCTTTAATTTTTGCAATATTCTTTTGCTTTTCCACTGTAGCAACTTATTTTTCAGTTGTAATCTTAACTACCATTTATTTGGCGTAGTCGTGTTTTGCATTGAGTGCTTTATTGCCGATAATAGCAGCGATAGTTAGATTTTTATTTTTGGAGGAGGTATCCCAGGGTTAAATATATCATCTTTTGATTTTTGGTAATTTTTTTTTTCTCGTAAGTGGTAGGAACCAGTGTATCCTTTTTCCTATTTTCTTTCTCGACTAGTCTCAGTCACTGATTTAATATGGCCGAGAGGGCGAAACTGAGGCAGATGTTAAGACAGGAAGCAATGGAAGAGGGACTGGAAGGAGAGGAAGCGAAAGCTTTTGTCAGAGACGAACTGGAGAGATATGATGCGGAGAGGAAAGCAGCTGAAGCTTTACAGCAGAAGAAGATGGATGAACAAATGGAAATTCGCAGGATGCAGCATGAGGAAAAAGAGAAGGAGAGACAGCATGAGAAGGAGAGAGAAGAGAGACAGCATGAGTTGGCTCTTAAAACTCTAGAATTCCAAAGTCGTGGTGCTGCCTCTACCTCCAGCAATGGAGAGTCTTCTCCTCATTCTTCCTTAACTGACCCTGCTAACACTCAATCTCTTCAACTAAATGCTATGTCTTTCACTCTTGAGTCTTTCCCTTGTCCAAATGAGAAGATTGACACATGGTTAGAAAAATTTGAGAAAATTGCAACTCTGTACGGGTTAGAGAGGTCGCGTTGGAATATGAAACTTTCCCAGGCCCTAAAAGGTTCTGCTTATGATGTTTATTCTAAGCTGGAAAGTAGCCAACAAGACGACTACGATGTGTTGAAGAAAGCGTTATTGGAGCGCTTTGAAATGAACGCTCGCAAGTTTTTGCAACTGTTTCGCAACAGCCGGAAAGAGAATTCTGAAACTTTTCACCAGTTCTCATCTCGTCTTAAGGGATATCTAACAAAGTGCCTTGAGCTTTCGCAGCTCCCCTCTACCTATGAAGGTCTTGAGGAACTTGTTCTAACTGAACAAATAAAGAACACTTTGTCTGCTGATACCCGGAGATTTCTCGCTGAGCAGGGGGCAGAAAAACTTGAAGACATTTTGGAAAAGTCTGAGCGTTATCACAATGCGTTGGCTGAACTACCGGCCACAAAGCGGAAACCGACAGAGGAGCATTTTCGAAAACATAACCTAGAGCAATCTTCTCAGGCTTCTAACCAAAACAACCACAGAGAAACTGGACCTCAAAACCCCCCTCCTGAAAAATCCAAGTTCTACAAGAACAAGTACCCCAACCACCCCAAACAGTCTGATCAACCCGACCGCCCTACATGGCAGCGTAGCCAGAAAGGACAAGGTGGCAAAGGGAGAACCCCTGAGCACGGGACATATGATCAGACCGAGCACACCGAGCCTAAACGCATCGGATGCTTATTGACAGTCTCGCAAGGCGGAATTATTGACAGTGATTCCCAACCTGTTGGGGATACACCCTCAACGCGAGGTTCTGTTATATTGAACGGTTCTCAAACTTCTTGCTTATTTGACACGGGGCTTTCTTATGATTGCATTGTTGCCAGGAACCTGGTCAAACCCGGTCAAGAGACAGCAGAGACCGTCCAACTTTGTGGAGTTCGTAAGAGTGAGGCACCTACAGCGCTTCCCATCGCATTGGTGGAGATCCACTCTGATTTCGTCAGAGGTGTGATCAAAGCGGCTGTTATGGATGATCCCATCTACCCAGTCATACTTGGCGGGAGATACGTGTGTATTGGGAAACCGGAAGAGCCGATTGTGGCAGCAGTAACTACAAGAGGGCAAACCAAGAAGGAACGGGAGCCTGCGCCTAATTTGTTACCTATGGAACTTAAAGAAGCGCAATACAAGGACCCTACTTTGGCACCCTGCTTTAGGAAACTGCCCATGGCTAAGGAACCCAAACAGCACGGGGACATTTTTTCTGAGGATGGCGTACTTTATCGGAGAACGGGCAAGCCTGACCAAGGTTACAACCAGCTCCTAGTACCGAAACAGTACAGAAGCCAAATCCTAGAAATGGGGCACTCTCTTCCCTTTAGCGGACATATGGGACAGAACGCCACAAACCAACGTATAACCACTCATTATTGGTGGCCAGGAGTAAATACTGATATTATCAGATATGTCAAATCCTGTGCCCAGTGCCAACGTGTACCACCCAAGCAACGGACCCCCCCAGTCCACATGGGTGAAATGCCAATAATGGGAACACCATTCGAACGGGTTGTGATCGACATTTTAGGGCCTTTCGAAAGGACTAAAAGAAGGAACAGGTTCATCCTGACCTTAGTCGATACATGCACTTTATGGGCAGAAGCTATCCCGCTAACATGCGCAGATGCCAAGCATGTCGCAGAAGCCCTCGTGCAGATTTTCACTCGGTTGGGATTCCCTCAGCAAGTGTTGACGGATAATGGATCTCCATACCGAAACCTGTTGATGGATGAGATCGTTAAGATCTTGAGGACCCAACACATCCACACTAAGCCATATACTCCGGCCGGAAATGGGCTCGTGGAACGTGCTAATGGAAACCTCACCATGATGCTAAGTAAGCTGGCACAAGTGAAACCTGAAGATTGGGATCTCTGTATTCCTGCAGCATTATTTGGCTACAGAGAATCTCCTCATACTTCCACAGGATTTCCGCCAGCTACACTCTTATTCGGCAGACCCATTAAGGGCCCGCTTGAAGCCTTACTTCAGTCTCTGACAGACGAGAAGGCTGATGAGACAGTTGTCTCAGCAAGTAAATATGTGTCGGTTTTAAAGGAAAGGTTGAAACTAGGGTGGGACCTAGCAACGACTAACTTTAAGCGAGCTCGCACAAAGCACGCTAACCGATACAGGAAAGTCGCGGAAGAGAGAGAACTGGAAGCAGGAGAGAAAGTTTTGGTGTTGCTCCCTACCGAGAACAACCAACTGAAGATCGGATGGCAAGGGCCGTTTACCGTCCTGAAAAAGATTTCTAAGGCTAACTACCAGATCTCTATTGAAGGAAAGGAGAAGGTTTTCCATTTAAATCTCTTAAAGAGATACTTGGAAAAACCAGTGCCAACCTCCGACCATCTCCTGACGATCGCCAAAACTGACGAAGATGACGATAGTGGCAGGGATATTCCACCGCTATCACAGGAAATCTTTCAAAAATGTCAGAAGCGGCGACGCTCTTTCAAGCGCGCATATGAGACATTCCAGGGGAAGGAAACTTTGAGGAGTGGACTTGAGTAGGAATTGGACAGAGATGGAGGGGGAAGATGAGAGGGAAGAGGACAGACACCCCGAAGCTACGGTTATAGGAAATTAAACTCCATAACGTAGACATGGAGTGCTTCCATATCTTAAAGGGGGGAGGCTCTGTCACGTAGGGTTTATATTCATTTAATTTCCTACATCTTCTTCCTATTCTTTCACATAAACTCTCTCTTTTAATATCTCTGTACTTTTTTTTTCCTGTGTATTTTTCATCCATTCGTTTTGCGAATATTATTTTCATATAATTCGCGAACTTTACCTGTTTTCCTTTCTCTTAAACTGAGAATCGCGCTAGGACGATATTACGTAGATGTCAGGGCGTCAGAAGGCGTGATAAGTCGGTTCGCTGAACACAGGACGTAGCAAATCGTCTACATTCTCACCGAGCGCGCGAGCTTCTTCTCGGCATTAGTCCCGGTGAGGTGTGATACTTTACATCTGCACCGGGCAGTATCCAGACATTTGGCTGGAAAATCCCAAACTGACACGGCGCTCACTTGGGCAATGGAGTCAGGCTGTCTGGGATTTGAAACTGACACGCGTACATCGTGGTCAGTAGGTGACAGTTACGACACGCGTTAAGCGGACGTAAATGTTGGGAGTAGGGGAGATAATTTCGCTTGGCGAAATAAGTTTGGGCCCTTTGTCTGATTTTAAGATATTGGCCAAGTTTGAAACTTTAATTTCATTCTCGCTCATAGACTCCACAGTAGATAGGTCGCTCGAAAAACAGAATAGCTGTTAGCGAAGATCTCAGTTTGTTTCGGCAATTTGTCGAACTTCTAGACTTCCAGAAATATTTTCAGCATTTTTATTCTTAAGTTGTGCGACTACCTGTAATTCTGTGGTTGAGGTAATTAATATGATAGATATATAGATTTTGTGAGTGTTAAAGTGTTAAATCGCTTAATTCATTTTAATCTATTTCTTTAGCGCAGAAGAGAAATAAAGTGGTAGGCTATTATATTTTCTAGGGAAGCATTCAGTGGAAAGCAGACTAATAAAATTAAAATTTCTAGCTTATAACGGCAATTGTAGCTATTTATAAATTTAATTTAACTGCTAATACTCAGTCGAGTGTATTTTTCTAAACTAACGTATAAACTCTAGAATCCAGCCTCATGAATGATGACGGGATACGCACGTGTTCCTAATTTATGAGGAATGCTGATTTTTAAATATAACTTACGTCACGGGAAGTTTAAATGATAAGCAAAGCTCTCTGCTTGCAAGTTTAAATGTAAGTTATAACCAGTTCAGATTCTGTGTATTATATTATATGTGTTATTTTTCCTCCACACAGTGAAAGTTTTGGGGTGACCCTAACTTTACCAGCACCTAGTAGTAGTTTCCATACTTGTGAAGAAATAGACAGTCCTTATTTTGAACCACGTGGGTTTTTCTCAAGTAACACTGATCTGACGGTGCAAGTTAGACAGAAATACTAATATCCCTATAACGGGTTTTCAAAGACTGTAATGATAAATACTGGACCTTGGAGCCAGCACTTAATTTCTTCTAGAAACTCTATATAATTTGCTGCCTGGTGGCGTGAATATTAACAATCATTTCCCGACTAGATTATATCTTGTGGACAAATCTGTGGTGTGACTAAAGTGAATCCTATACTGAGGGAAGGCACCGACCTGACATTCATCATTTTTTTTAGAAACCTACGCTATTGACACTGTGCTCTGCTAACTCCCGCGCCTGGAATAATTGTTAGGTGACTTAATCAGACATTTGAACAAATTTGCATACCCAAGTAGTCGTTCCCGGAGACTCCAAGTTAGATAAGTCTTTTGGAACTGGGGACTTCTTGGCAGAAGACTGCATTTTTTTTGAGTCTGTGTGAAAATCTAAAATCAATGTGTTCCAAGAGGCAGCAAGCAAAGTCGTGAGTACTAGTGTGAGAAGCCATGGCGGAATGAATGAGTGTACGCTGGTTTGAGTGATATTTTTCACTATTATATCTTTGACACCCTGTTGCTGTCCTATTTGTTTTTTTTCAATCTGCATAATTTGTTGCTAAGGCTAGAGTTCTTGTGTTTTGTCTTAGGTTAAATCAGATTTTTTTCAAACTCTGTGCATATAATTACGAGATAAAACAAAGAAAACTCTTAGACTCAAACCCTATGTATCTGTGACTCTGGCGCCATCATCTGTTCTCTTAACGGGGCCGGGCTAAACCTAGAGTTAACACTATAACGGGGCTATCATCCTTGCAACATTTCCTTGATTTTTTATGACTATGTGTATATGTATTTTCCTAGATGTACTTTCTTTGATGTTGTGAGCCGATTTTTCCTGATATTAAAATCGCTCTTGAACTAAATAATCGTGTTTGGTCAGCTCGTTCTAGATAATATATATATATCATTGTTATAGTTTTCCCACGTCTGTGTGTTTACCTGTCGTCACGTGTATGTGCGTGCCTGTGAGTGATAGAAATATACGTAATATGTATATTGGTGTAGTCTGTCTGACGCTGTAACAACTGTTGTAGAAGATAGGTGAGAGAGAGAAGAATTCTTTTCGCTTTCAGAGACAGCCACTATATCAAATCTATCATCTCACGTGTGTGGAAATTCTATTACCTGTCACTAACTCTCACTGAGTCTATCACCTATTCAAACCTATTCAGAAGGGACCAAACCTAGTCTTAATTATCCTATCGGAAATCTACGACAGTGACCAGCACGTCTGGTGGCGTCTTGTAGGGCAGCAACAAAATGTCTCCACTTTCTCGGTCGGCAGCTTTCCTTCTTGTGGTACCCCATCTCTGGTTCATGATTTTCATCTCTACCTCCACAGTTCTCAGCCAGATAGCTTTCGACCGGCTTTGCTTTCGGCCGGCTTTGCTTTCGACCGGCTTTGCTTTCGACCGGCTTTGCTTTCGGCCGGCTTTGCTTTAGACCGGCTTTGCTTTCGACCGGCTTTGCTTTAGACCGGCTTTGCTTTCGACCGGCTTTGCTTTCGACCGGCTTTGCTTTCGACCGACTTTGCTTTCGACCGGATTTGCTTTAGACCGGCTTTGCTTTCGACCGGCTTTGCTTTCGACCGGCTTTGCTTTCGGCCGGCTTTGCTTTCGGCCGGCTTTGCTTTCGGCCGGTTTTGCTTTCGGCCGGCTTTGCTTTCGGCCGGCTTTGCTTCTGGGGTCCATATCGTGGTAGTTCTGGTGATGGTGTCAAGGTCTCTTCTGAGGATGTGGCCATCCCAATTCTAGCGTATACTCGCTATGATGGTGTGCAACCGCCATATACTAATCACCTCTTAATACTCGAGGGCCTATTTTTTGTGTGTGTGTCTTCTTAGAGACCATCGTGGAACAACACGTGGTGCCGGACTTACTAAACATTTATCGACATTGTAAGAGCATCCAGGCCACCGAAAAAATGATGCATATTACCAGCTCAGCAGAAGTGAAGAAGTGGTAATCTTCAGACTTCGCACAGGCCACCACAAATTGGGATACCATCTATTCTTACTTACTTACTTAGTCGTTCCTCTTCTACCGTGAGGTGTAGAGTTTTGGAAGAGAGAGCGCCATACTATACGATCGGCTGTTGTCCTCCTGGCCTGGTTCCATTCTAGTCCTCGGTCCTTCAAAGATTGTCTAGTGTTGTCCTCCCAGCGGACTATGGGTCGTCCTGGAGGTCTGGATCCTTGGCTCTTAGTTCCTCATGCTTGTAGTAGTAGCCGATCTTCTTCCATTCTGCAGACATGGCCAGACCATCTTAGTTGGGACTGTTCTACTTGGGTCTGCAAGGGTTGGCTTTTTAGGCCTTGACGTATCGTCTGGTTGCGGACCATGTCTCTTCTTGTTACTTCAACCCCCTTCCTCAGATACCTCATTTCTGAGGTTTGGATCTGAATTGTGTGGATTGTAGTCAGTACCCATGACTAACATCCATACGTCAAGACTGGGACATATGTGTAGCGGTATACACCCATCTTCGTCTTCTTGCCAACTTTTTTCTCTTTCTCTTTTCAACAAGCTTAAAAAAAGCAACTACTGATGACTAACTGTCTTCTTCTTTGATCCTGAGCCGCCGACTGTCAAAGCAGTCAGTGGCCATCACGCCTGGTGGCGTCTTGTAGGGAAGCAACAAACTGCTTCCACCTTGCTCGGTCGGCGGCATCTTTCTTGCAGTGCCCTAGCTCTGGTTCATTCTTTGATGACTAACTGTGGCACCGATTAAATGGCTGCTGAATATCTACTTCAAATGTAACCAACATACGAGGAACACAAAAAGCCCATATGGCTATCACCAGTACCATTCTTGGAAAAAACAATATGGAGATACAAACGACCTCAAGCTGACTACTGCTTTCTTTGAACATATTGACGTTGACGTCTGAAAGTGAACGAGGAAGAAGATATTTTCAAACTTTCTGTTTCTGGATCAGAGATGTTCTAGACAGAATCGCTTACCGCGTGATATTAATATAATTTGTTATTACCAGAATTCTTTCGGTTGTTAATAAAAAGAGAGGCGGTATTTATTACTTACTTACTTACTTGGTCGTTCCCCTTCTACCGTTAGGTGTAGAGGTTTGTAAGAGAGAGCGCCAGACTATCCTATCGGCTGTCTTCTTCCTGGCCTGGTTCCGTTCTAGTCCTCGGTCCTGCAGAGACTGTCTAATATTGTCCTCCAAGCGGACTCTGGGTCGTCCTGGAGGTCTGGATCCCTGGCTCTTAGCCTCCCATACCTGCCGTGGCCTCCGATCTTCTCCCATTCTGCAGACGTAGCTAAACCATCTTAGTTGGGACTGTTCTACTTGGGTCTGCAGGGGTTGGGCTTTTAGGCCTTGACGTATCGTCTGGTTGCGGACAATGTCTCTTCTTGTTACTTCAACCACCTTCCTCAGATACCTCATTTCTGCGGTATGGATCTGACATAGGTGAAGCAGTATACAGCCATCTTGGTTTTCTTGCCAACTTCTCTTTTGCTGAGGAATCCTCGATTTATGGCCTGGAAAAAGTCTCCCAGCTGCTGTTCTTCGGGTAGCCAACTCTTCTGTGATGCCTCCCTTCCAGTCTATGACAGCTCCGTGGTATTTAAAGTGGAATTTATAACTGTGTCAAAACAAGCTGTGATGTTTGTCATTAACAGCCACCCATTTATTACCGATAAACAGTTAGTTGTTATTAAATTATACGTTATAAGTAATTATCCTAAATACAGAGTATTTTCTAGATAAACCGGATTGTTTGAAATGGGTAGCTTGCTGCGAGAATGCACACCTGTTAACGGAGCTAAGTTGGAAAAGAAACACATGTCTATTACATTTCTTCATTCAGCACCTTTCAAGTCCCCAAGGTGAAGGTAGTCCAATAGCAGATACTGCCGAAGGGGAGTAACGTGTTAGAGGTTTTACCATGATATGTCTAGTGGGGTGACCAGTTCCCTTCATCGCTGCCTTTTCCTACCATAACTCATGAGCAGAGTCAGGTACCCATTTACAGCTGGGTAGACTGGAGCGTGTCAGTATCGTGATTCGAACCAGGCACCTTTGCCGCGAGAGGATCAGCCCAAGGAACATAAATCCTCCAACAACGTATGTCTAGTTTTCATGTCACGTGCCATCAGCTCAAGGTCTTTCTATGTCTGCTTCACCCCCTTCATGCCTGTCAACACTTCTCTTCTCCACGTGTTCTTTAGTCGTCCCACACCTCTCTTACCCTGGTGATTCCAGAACAAGGACTGCCTGGTAATGCTATCAACAAGTTTCCGCAATGTGTGTCCTCTCCATCTCCAACGTCTTCTTCTCATTTCTTGTTCCACTGACGCTTTGTCTAGTTCTTGTTCCACTGACGCTTGTCTAGTTCTTGTTCTACTGACGCTTGTCTATTTCTTGTTCCACTGACGCTTTGTCTAGTTCTTGTTCCACTGACGCTTTGTCTAGTTCTTGTTCCACTGACGCTTGTCTATTTCTTGTTCCACTGACACTTGTCTATTTCTTGTTCCACTGACGCTTGTCTATTTCTTGTTCCACTGACGCTTGTCTATTTCTTGTTCCACTGACGCTTGTCTATTTCTTGTTCCACTGACGCTTTGTCTATTTCTTGTTCCACTGACGCTTTGTCTATTTCTTGTTCCACTGACGCTTGTCTATTTCTTGTTCCACTGACGCTTGTCTATTTCTTGTTCCACTGACGCTTGTCTATTTCTTGTTCCACTGACGCTTGTTTAGTTCTTGTTCCACTGACGCTTGTCTATTTCTTGTTCCACTGACGCTTATCTAGTTCTTGTTCCACTGACGCTTGTCTATTTCTTGTTCCACTGACGCTTTGTCTAGTTCTTGTTCCACTGACGCTTGTCTATTTCTTGTTCCACTGACGCTTGTCTATTTCTTGTTCCACTGACGCTTGTCTATTTCTTGTTCCACTGACGCTTTGTCTAGTTCTTGTTCCACTGACGCTTGTCTATTTCTTGTTCCACTGACGCTTTGTCTATTTCTTGTTCCACTGACGCTTTGTCTATTTCTTGTTCCACTGACGCTTGTCTATTTCTTGTTCCACTGACGCTTGTCTATTTCTTGTTCCACTGACGCTTGTCTATTTCTTGTTCCACTGACGCTTGTCTATTTCTTGTTCCACTGACGCTTGTCTATTTCTTGTTCCACTGACGCTTTGTCTAGTTCTTGTTCCACTGACGCTTGTCTATTTCTTGTTCCACTGACGCTTGTCAATTTCTTGTTCCACTGTCTATTTCTTGTTCCACTGACGCTTGTCTATTTCTTGTTCCACTGACGCTTGTCTATTTCTTGTTCCACTGACGCTTGTCTATTTCTTGTTCCACTGACGCTTTGTCTATTTCTTGTTCCACTGACGCTTTGTCTATTTCTTGTTCCACTGACGCTTGTCTATTTCTTGTTCCACTGACGCTTGTCTATTTCTTGTTCCACTGACGCTTTGTCTATTTCTTGTTCCACTGACGCTTGTCTATTTCTTGTTCCACTGACGCTTGTCTATTTCTCGTTCCACTGACGCTTTGTCTGTTTCTTGTTCCACTGACGCTTGTCTATTTCTTGTTATCAGTTCCACATTAGTGAGCTTGTCATACCATTTTAATCCTTCTATCCTATACAAACATCCATTTACGAAAGTGGAGCTTTTTTGGTTGTTGTTTTTGCTGTTCTCCATGTTTCAGAGCCACACAATAGGACTGACTTGAAATTGGAATTATTCTTCCTCGTTCGTCCTGAAAAGGACGTTGGTTGCGTTGTGTCCGTTTACAGCGAAGCTGCGATATTTGCGCCTTTCGGCTGACACATCCGACTTCAGCACGGCATTTTTTGGGACCGGGTTTGCCTTCCCTCTTCGATCCCTACTCTCTCAGCCAGACTTCAGTGATGCAGCCTGTTTCCAGGACCACCAATTGGAGGTGGAGTATGGTCTTGGTCAGCTCTGGTTCGTTGACCCTGACGCAAGCAGTCAAGCTATTGGTCGCTGACTGCATTCATCACTGTTGCTGCGTCTTCGGTCCCACTTGACATTTGAATTGAAAATTCTGATTTTTGTGTTGGACTGGATTTCTTTTTTTTTTATCTCCATATATTTCCCAGCGCAATAATATTACATTCTTAGGGATGAATTCTCGCAACTTCTCGCGGCAAAGGTGCCTGGTGCGAAACACGGTATCGGCACGGTTCAGTCTACCCAGTTGTAAATGAGTACCTGACTTTGCATTTGAGTTAAGGAAAGAGAAGTAAGCGAGGAAGGTAACTGGTCAACCCCCACCTCTCGATGCTGGTGCTAGTATGGAGAAATCTCTAACACTTGACTTCCCTACGGCAGTATATGCTATGGGACTGCATTTACCTTTTTACTATTAGTCTCATATACATTCATGTATAAATACGCATTTCATATTTAGCAATACGGTGGCGTCACGCTCCAGTCTACCCAGCTGTAAATGGGAACGCGACTCTGCTCTTGAGTTAGGGAAGGCAAAGGCAGTGATGAGGGGAACTAGTCACCCCCACCTCTCGAAGCTGGACCTAGTATAGTGAAGTCACTAACACTTCACTCCCCTGCGGCAGTATCTGCTAAGGTACTATCCTTACATCTACCCTTTATTTAGGAATATTCTTCTCAGGCTTGTGTCCGGGTAGTTATGTAAGCGTTACCGATTGGCAGAGTGGTTAGAGCGCTGGTCACTCACGATAAAGGTGCCGCGTTCGAAAGACGTTGGCGTCATGCTTCAGTCTACCCAGCTGCCTAAGGGTACCTGACACTGCTCGTGAGTTAGGGAAGGAAAAGGCATTGAGGAAAAGAACTGGTCACCCCCCATCCCTTGAAGCTGGACCTGGTATTGTGAAGGCTGTAACACTTCACCCCCCTACGGCAGTATCTGTTATGGGATTGCCTTTATCTTTTTTTTTAATACAATGCATACACACTCTTCATCTCCCCGAGGAGCATAAGCCATCAACAATCTTATGTCAAGTCTTTCCTGTCGTCCCGTGTCATCACCTTTAAGGGGGCATATACACCCAGAAAAAGACAAAAAAGGTTATTTTTGATTTTCATATAATAATTGTGTTTTAAATATTTGTAAGCCTTTTTACTTTGATATTCTTCTTGAATTATGTGTTTATCTGTAATAGTTTATGAGTTATCAATGTTCAAAGAGAATCAGATAGGTGGTTCACGCCATAGGTAGATATGGTATGCACATCATCTGCTGGTTTGGCATTCTTTGCACCTTTTATGTGAGTGAAATTCATTCCCAGGTGCACTGGGGGTTTTCCTTTCTTTTTTTTTTCATCACTTCATGTTAATTAATTATTTTCACATAAAACATTAAAATTTATAAAGTAAACTTTGTTCATCATAAAATATAATATCTCTTGTAACACGTGGCCAAATTTTATGTCATCAAGTTTGTTAGTTATTTTCCTGTTAATTTTTTAAAAAGATAACCCATTTCTGGGTGGGTGTTCCCCCTTAAGTCTGTCCATGTCTACATCATAATTTACATTTCTGTCACCAGTTCTCTTCTCCATGTGTTTATCGGTCTACTTTTCCTTTTCTTGCCCTGGGGATTCCAGAACAAGGACGGTATTGTATGGCTATCAATATTGTATACACAACCACAGTCACGCCGACATTCTCGTATTTTAGTATGCTTTTTTCTGTTTTAAAAAATCTCCCCCACCCCGAGATTTTACTCAGACCTTTATTGTTCAACAAAGATTAGATTTTATTTGTTATTTTTTTCAACTAATTACGTAACGCAATTTTTTACATTTTCAATTCACCTCCCCCCATCCTTCCATCTCCCGCGCACCCACACCCCAAAATTCACATCTCCCCCCCAAAAAATTTCCATCCATGTTTCCCCTTCTTGGTTACTCTCTGTCTCTCCCCCCTATACAACACTCTGACACACCCTTGAGTCAATTTATCCAGGTTTCCACTCCCACCCCCCCCCCCCCCC
This sequence comes from Oreohelix idahoensis, assembly GCA_024509875.1. Taxonomy (NCBI): domain Eukaryota; kingdom Metazoa; phylum Mollusca; class Gastropoda; order Stylommatophora; family Oreohelicidae; genus Oreohelix; species Oreohelix idahoensis. The sequence continues at coordinate 237,998 of JAMPIV010011634.1, forward strand.
CCCCCCCCCCCCCCCCCCCCCCCCCCCCCCCCCCCCCCCCCCCCCCCCCCCCCCCCCCCCCCCCCCCCTCCCCCCCTCTTTGTAACGTGCATAACAAAAATGCACAACATTTCAGAACCTCTGGCAACAAAGCGTAACATCTCCGCAACGTCCCACCCCCTTTTCGTTTCTTTGCGTTACGTAATTTGTGAACGGCCCTTAGGATTACATTTTATATGTTACTCATCAACTAAGATTAGATTGTATACGTTATTTTTTCTACTAAGAATAGATGTTATATGTTTCTTTTCAACCAGGATTAGATTGTATATGTTACTTTTCACCTAAGATTAGATTTTATATGACATAACATACAGTTTATGACATAAACCATAAAGGAATTAGAAACATTGAGCCAAATGTTCCAACGCTACTGAGTGATTGTTCACAATCCACCTCTGCACGTGATTAAAGTTTAGCAACAAGCAATTACTGAACAACGGAGTGAGCTATCGTTCAGACGAGAGGAAGAAATAGAACAGCAGAAAGAATGTCTCAGAAACGGTTTACAAACGCTAAGATTGTCGTGCTTGGAAGCTCTGGAGTGGGCAAGACAGGTAAAGTAATTGTGTTTGTTATTATTTTTTGGAGGTATGTACAAGGCGATTCATGATTCTAACTTATTTCACTAGAAAGAAGCAATCCACCTTTTTTGGGCATGTTATGGGAAAAGGAAAGCTGGAATATATCGTAACAACAGGTTAGATTGAAGGAAAAAGAGATAGGGGAAGACAAAGAGAGCAAATACTGGACAGTTTGACATTGTGGCATGGAAAGAAGTCAACAACAGAATTGATAAATTGTATTTGGAGACAGGAAGTTGTGGAGAGACATGATCTCCTACGCCACTAGGCACGGTACTTGAAGGAGAAGAAGAAGAAGAAGAAGTACAAGGTGACTAATATGATGTTGTGTATGGGGATTGCAACCTTATCATGTAAAACACATTGTTACAGAAACCATCATGGCAAGAGCATGTGAATGCCTGGTGCAGTCTTCCTGAAGTGGTGGCTTCATGTTCCTGAAGTGGTGGCTTCATGTTCCTGAAGTGGTGGCTTCATGGTCCTAAAGTGGTGGCTTCATGTTCCTAAAGTGGTGGCTTCATGTTCCTGAAGTGGTGGCTTCATGTTCCTAAAGTGGTGGCTTCATGTTCCTTAAGGAGCGCAAAGGAAAATGATGATGAATGATTATTGTTGGTGTCACGGCTAACCTCCCTTGGTCTGCCGTAGTAGTCCATGAATGGCCCGACAGTGGAGTAAAAGGATGAGTTTTACAAAAGTAGTCTCTCAAGATTACTCTTGGCTGTGATGTAAATAGGAGGATGAAGCTCCTATTCCAGGGAGTCTTACAGGTATTTCTAGGAGTACAACTGCGTTTACTAGGTTTTGTTGTAAACTTTATATCTCCCGCCCGCTTCTATGAGATATATATTTGACTCGTATTTAATGAGCCCGCTGCCGAAGGTAATTCTCCGAAGTTTTATTAATATATTAGCTCTATATATGTATATTTTGAAAATTTGAGTCATACGGGTGCAACTATCACTTTCAATCAACCGAGTTATCAACTCCAACGAAGTATTTATATTTACTTACATATAAACAGAATATTCATTTATGAGATATAATTGAAAATTGGAAAATGGGTAACTCTAGAAATAGTTAAATAATTGGTGTATAATTATTTTAGAAAATTGTTGTTCTCTCAATGGGAAAATTTGGTAGAATAATGTTTGGGAGTCTAGTATCAGCGTCGATTAGGTCAACTTATCTGTCCAGTTTCAGTGAAGGGTTGTTACTGTAGTCTGGTGTAATTAATACTGGTTCTTGACTGTTCCTTCTCTCTTACTTAGTGAAATGGCTTTTGGGAGCACGTTCCCTGCCTTGCAATAGTAACTTCCACAAGTGTTGCAACTTCGAGTGTCTTCTAGACCCGTTTCTTATAGATGGTGTCCTCATAATAATAATAATAATAATAGCCCCTTCAGTCATAACTGACTATGGGAATGCGCCCCTGAGGTGACAGCCCTCAGCTGCTTATTTTCATGACGTTTTCCCCTCTCTTCGGCTTGTTGTGTGAGCTTCTTTTTGCCCAATCTGAGGTGGCGCCGTAAATAGCATCGCCACTTGGTGCGATCGGAAGCTTCATCCTCCCACGTTGCTGGATTTATGTCCAGTGCCCTCATATCTCTCTTGCACACATCTTTGAACCTTAGCTGCGGCCGCCCAACTGTTCTTTTGCCATCTGCTAGTTGTCAATAGAAGATATCTTTCGGGATGCGACCATCTTCCTTGCGGCGACATGGCCAAGCCAGCGAAGTCTGCGCTGTCTAAGCAGGGTATACATGCTTTGAAGTCCAGCACGTGGCAACATCTCGACATTTGTCACTTTATCTTTCCATGAGATGCCGAGGATGTGGCGTAGACACCGTAAATGGAAGGTATTGAGCCTTCTTTCTTGCTTAGCATAGGTTGTCCAAGTCTCGCTGCCATATAGGACAGTGCCGGTGACGCAGGCGTTATATTGTATACCGCAGCCTTGGTCTTCGTTGTGAGTTTGGAGTTTCCCCAAACACGCGATGTGAGGCGGGCAAAGGTAGCTGCAGCTTTGCCAATGCGGCTGTCTATTTCCGTGTCCAGTGAGAGTTTGTCATTGATGATAGACCCCAGGTATGTGAAGTGGTACACCACTGCCAATTCATAGTTATTGATGGTGATAACTGGTGAAGCACCCGCATCCTGACTCAGCACATTCGTTTTCTTTAGACTTATTGTGAGGCCAAAGTCCTTGCATGCTTGGGTGAAGCTGTGTAATAGTATCTAGTACCTGGAACTCTTCAATATGAATGGGATGCAGACGTTTTGTACAGATTGATCGATAGTACTTCACTGCAGCTGTAAAGGTGCAGTCTTCTCATAAGAGTAAATGGTAATTGACTCCCAACTTTAACACATGAGGAGGATTTCCTTGGAAATCAAGTTACTGCTAATAACATTGGCACGTCCTATAATGGAATCCTTGTGCTAACTGTTCATGACGTCTTGTCTCTCTGATGAGAATTGGAAAATCAGTCACGAGTTTCACTCGCTCGTTGTCTTATAGTAAAAATTTCGCCTGCACGAAATGTTACTTTCGCTAGTTTATTTTGTTCTGAAACCAATCACAGGTTCTGTATTTGACTTGTCCATGTTTGTTGAAGTTTTTGTGGTAAAAAGTTTTTTGCGGGATGGGGTAACCAGCCCCATGCCCAACCCTGCATGGTAGGGTACAGTGTTACTATTCTTTGCTCCCCTTTCGGGCCCCGGTAACACACGGGTGAATCACAGGGTAAGCTAGTTTATTTTTCATTTTAAAGCCAATCACCATGTAGGACGTCATAGTTTAGTAAATTTTCATCTAGGCATTGTTATAATTATTGGCATGGCCATATATGTTAGTGTAAGTAATTGTTTTGCCCGAAACAATTACGTCATATCTCCTGTCGTAATACCGCAATCTTGTTGTTATCAAGACAAACGTGGGAGTGGTATTTTTTCTGCAAGTCATGCTCGCAAAATTAAACATTAGTTATCTTTTAAATGGCCATCTTACATTAATAGAACAACATGTCCACTGCTCTTTTCACATGAGCGGAAGCAATTACAATTGTCTGGGCCAGACAATTTAACTGCTGATAACAATACACCGTCTAACGTCTGACAATGTTGTTTTTAATCCCTTACCTTATCGTTCAACGCCTGGCTAAGCGCTCTTTCTAAAAATATATAAAAATATAAACAGGCCAGGAGTAGCAAACATGCGTTATCTTAAAGGAATGTTTCTCCTACAAAAATACTTACATTGAAGAGTCTAGCAAAAAGATAGAAAATGAATCGGGTGAATGACGTTCTGTGACAGTTGGGCGACTCTGAAGAGGCATAGACAGAATATGGCCACTGTCTCTCAGGCATGTCGCACAAGGCAGCTAATGTGGAGTTTTGCATGTGGCTGGCAAAATTATCATGCAAAAGAAAATGATATAAATGTTCAACTTATATTCCTCTTCGCTTCTGCTTCTTTTTTTTTAGAGGACTGGTCATACGGCACCAAAATGAGATGTGTGGCCGGGTAGGGTCGTGGGGATTGCTGTTTTGAATCGAGAAGTATTTTTTATTACTAGCTAGCCTGCTAGAGGTGTACAAACTTACAGGAATTTACCAGGTTCGGGGACAATCCTCTAAGGTGTAGTATTAGAGCAGATGTGTTTTATTTATATAATTTACCAGCAAGAGTAGTTATTGTTCATTTATTCTTTCCTTCTTTCCTCTCATGAAAGAACAAATGAGTGACGTACCTGCCTTTCAAAACGCCCGTAATTACAAGTCGACATGGCAAACGCAGTAATCTTCATAAAGGAGTGGGTATCTGGTTTACGAATCAGCCATTGTTCCTAATCAAGTTCCTACTTACTGTCTTCGAATATAAAGTCTAATTTAATGCACCCTTAACATTAATCGTAACCCTGACGACGTGGGCGGCTTAGTTACTTGTCATCCCAGAACACATCCCGCTGTTCTTCATTTCAACCAGTTGTTGTTACTATTGATGTTGTTGTAGCAGTTCTGGCAATGATGAGTACTACTGTCGATGTCGAAGAAGAATCCTGGAAATGGAATGTTAGTAGAGACATGGATACCTCTGACATGGACAGTAAACGAGGTTTAATACAATTTCCAAAGATCATAATCATTATCCTTTTCAGTTATTTGAACCGAAGAACAAATGTGACCGTTCAAAACGCCCGTCGCAGTAATGGGATTCATAGAAGCTATATTAACCCACTGGAACTGGTTCATCCCAGAACACATCCCGCTGTTCTTCATTTCAACTTGCAGTAAGCCTGCACCAGACATGGCTGACATTCACAATTTGCACTTGGGCAACAGTGGGTTTCTGCACCAGGCATTCACTTGTGTAACAGTGTTTTACATGATGGCGTTGCCAGCTCCATGCATAGCGTCATATTAGTACGACATGCCTGATGGAAGAGTAGTCCTATTATTTCTTTGTTTTATCGGACCCCCCCCCTTTCCCCGGGATCTACACGGACAACATATGATAAAGTAGAGCGTGCGTTGCTACGTCAGTACGCCACACACTTCATCCTTCTAGCCTGGGACCAGATATGGTGATCCTTTAAATGCAAACCAAGCTGGAGACAGTGTAGCTCATAACTTCAAATCAACACGTTTCGGAATGGCAGAAAAGGTACAGGAAAAGCCTAGATCTAGCCTAGATCAGTGTAGATAATACCAAGTAGTCTTCAACTTGGTGTTGACTGCAAAAGAGTGAGAAGCTCAGCAGCCCTAGTTAAACAACAACAACTTATTCACTCTGCGAGCACTGATGTTATTTGGTGTACTAGAGATAGGAAATGTAAGTGAAAATAGACTGAAATATGATTACTAGCATACCTTTTCAAGCACTGTCGCATCTCGATGAAATAAAAATAGACAGGAGACCTAACCGAAGATGATTTATGTGTATCGGTGTCACGTGTTGCCTCCCTTTGCTCTGCAGTAGTAGTCCAACAGTGGCCACAACCTAGAGTATCTTATATGGGTCATCAAAGGTGTCTACCTTCGCACAAGATTACTCTTGGCAGAGTTGTAGATAGACGGATAATGATGCTTCTACCTCGAGTTAGTGTTCACAATATATTTCAGAAGTCAAGAATAATGCTGAATGAGTCTTAGCACGTTAACTTTGTATCTGCCCCGCCGCCTTTTGTGAAGATGGATATAAATGATTTTGCTCATTCAAGCCCCCAGCTGATTTAATTCATCGAAATTCCTTTTATAAGCTATATATATATATCTTCTTCGTCTTTGATCCTTAGCCACCGACCGTCAAAGCAGTCAGTAGCCATCACGCCTAGTGGCGTCTTGTAGGGCAACAACAAATTGATTCCACTTTGCTCGGTCGGTGGCCATCCTTCGTACAGTGCCCCAACTCTGGTTCATTCTTTGCATCTCAGCCTCCACAGTCCTCCGCCAGGTTGTTTTTGGTCGGCCACTTTTTCGTTTTCCTTGAGGGGTCCAAAGCATAGCTGTTCTTGTGATGGCATCGGGGTCTCTTCTGAGGACATGACCAACCCAGTTCCAGCGTCTGCCAGCTATGATGGTGTGCATGTCCTCTTGCTTGCTACGAGTAAGCAGATCTTGGTTAGTGATGGTATTCGGCCAAAAGATTCGGTGAATTTTTCTTAGGCATGTTGTGTGAAAAGAGGACAATTTCGACATTTCCTTCTCTGTAACTCTCCAGCATTCCGCACCATAGAGAAGCACAGAAAGCACACAGCTCTGATATAATCTTAATTTTGTGCTTGTGCTGTATTGGGAGGACTTCCAGATGTTGTTTAGGCTAAAGAAGGCTGTTCTTGCCTTATTCATTCTGATGTTGATGTCTTTGCCTGCCCCGCCGTCTGGTGTTACTATGCTTCCTAGGTATGTGAAGGTATCTGTCTGTACCAATTGCTTATTCCTTACTGATATGGGCTCAGGGTTGCTCACATTGAGCGTCATGACCTCTGACTTCCCCAAATTGATGTTCAAGCCCACCTGCTGGCTAAACTTATTAAGTCTATCCGTTTTTTCCTGGATGTGTTGATGTGAATGTGCTAGTAGTGCAATGTCATCTGCATATTCCAGATCTTCCAATGTAGAAAATGTTGTCCATCTTATTCCTCTTGCACTGCCCTCTGTTGTCTGGCGCATCACCCAGTCTATGACTATTAAAAATAGAGTGGTTGATAAGGGGCATCCCTGTCGTACTCCTGTCTTCACCTCAAAGGTTAGGTTGCTCTGCCCAACACTACACGTAAAGTTGGCATAGAGGCTTTTTATGATTGACACTATGCAGCTTGGAATTCCATAAGCCCTCAGTATTTTCCATAAACTGTCCCTATGTATGCTGTCAAAAGCCTTTTCAAAATCAACGAAATTAATGTAAAGCTGTCTTTGCCATTCTGAGCACTGCTCTATAATGTTCCTGAGAGTGAATATATGATCTACACATCTCCTGTTCTTTCTAAATCCTGCTTGTTCTTTCCTCAGTTTGTGATCTACTGCCTTTTAAATTCTCTGTATAATTATCCTGCCTAGTATTTTGCTGGGAACTGAGAGAAGAGTGATTCCTCTCCACTTATTTCAGTCTGCAAGATCTCCCTTCTTGGGCAATTTGACAATTATTCCTTTGTTCCACTCTGATGGTGTTGTCCCCATTTTCCAGACTTGTGCAAATAGTGGTTCTAATAGTTCTGCTGCTAGCTCAGGGTCTGTCTTAAATAGCTCTGCATTTAAGTTATCATGGCCCGGAGCTTTGCCGTTCTTTAACCCTTTGATTGCTGTGATGATTTCTTCTTTTCGTGGAATGTCTGTATTCACATCTAGATCGATTTCAGCCTCAGGAACATTCAATTGTGTCTCTGGTGGTTCCTTGTTCAGAGTTTCTCTGAAGTGCTCTGCCCATCTTGTTTCTTGTCCCTCTGCTGTCGTGATGAGATTACCTTGCTTATCTCTTACTAATGTAATATTGTTTGCACCTCGTTTTCCGCTGATGAATTTAGTTATTTTGTATACTGTGCTTTGTTCATTTCTCAGTGCTGCCTCCTCTGCCTGTCTTGCAAGATCGTCTAGGAAATTCCTTTTGTTGGCTCGGGTTTGGCGTTTAACTTCCTTGTCCAGCTGACTGTACTGTTCGCTATATAGTTGCTTTAACCTGGGGGACTTCGCTTCTGTTTTCTTTCTTTTCATTTCCTTTCTCATCGTTATGGTGTTTAAAATTTCTGGTGTTATCCAGTTTTGCTTCTTCCTTTCCTGGAATCCCAAGCATGATTTGCTGCTTTCTTTGTATATTGTTGAAATGGTGTTGAAAGTCTGGTCTATATCATCAGTCAATGTCTTTTCCTGCCTTTTGGCAAATTGATATCGTTTCTTTATGTCGGCCGTAAAAGCTTTTCTGGTAAGGGAGTCCTTCAATTTGCTGATGTCAAACCTTTTCTGTGTAGTTACAGTTGGTGCAGCCCTTCTTAGTTTCACTTTCAGTTTTGCTACTACTAAATGGTGATCACTTCCCACATCTGCACCTCTTCTTACCTTCACATCTTGTAATGCATGTCTCCATCTACCGTTAACCATGATGTGGTCTATCTGGTTTGTGTCCCGACCATTTGGTGATTCCCATGTTAATTTGTGAATTTCTTTATGTGGGAAGAGTGTTCCTCCAATGACCAGGTTATTAATGCTACAGAAACTTATTAGTTTATCCCCATTTTTGTTTGCTGTTCCGCTGCCGCATTTCCCCATTGTTCTTTCATTATATGTATTGTGTGTACCAACTTTCGCATTGAGGTCTCCCATTACTATAACAAGATCATTGTAACTGTCTTTTTTTCTCTTGTAGAAGCGATCACTGGCACGAGACAGTATACATGTTGTTAAGATGTGTAGTACTGGTAATGATGAGCTGAGTGTGGGTGCAAATGAAGGCGCGAATGTGTTTAGGCTCGTATATGTTGGGTAATGCAACCCATACACTCACATGCAGTAGTCAAGGATGCTTGAACACTGCTGGCACGTTTCAAAACATTTATTGACGGTAACACACATAGCATCAACAGGAACAGTCAGTGTAAACAAGGTCATGCTGACCGGAAATCGTTAGGTATACATCAGGCATTCAAAAAGGCTGGTAAACATTTGAATATTCGTGCATGTTCAGTAGCAATGTTCTTCAATAATGACAGTTCATAATGCCGCTTTGGTATCTCTGACTAAACGCGTCAGATACCTTAATCACTTTGACATACAGGTACAACTTGGCATTACCCGCCAATTGCACTTTATCAGGCTGTAAGATATTAGCCTTAACACAGGCCTCGTTATGACGTCATCTGTGTACTTCTTCTAAGCAGGTTAACATCAACCCTGCAGTAATGCTTATGTAGACATAAATACCGCCAATCTGCGGTTCCCACAATATAACTTCGTCGCTGAACTTCTGGATGATATAAAGACTAATAGTCTTGGATGGCTACCTTAAGCGCAAAAAATATCAGTTCTGAAATGTAGGACCGGTGAGCTGTAGTTCACAGACTAGGTAATCCTTTAACATGTTCTGCCACCGAAAGCGTAATAATGGAAAAAGGTCGGTATTACCTGGAACCGAATCCTCAGAACTCAATAAGGAACTCTGTCGTCATTCCGACGCACAGAGATTCACTGGGGAGACCTGCCAACGCAGTCACTTTGAAGATTTTCCCCGAAAACACAATGGACATTCGTCCCTCAGAAGCCAGCTTACATCCCGGCTTGACGGAAGTATCAACTTGGCGCTTAAAAAACCTGCGCGCATGGGCACACGCCCGAACTGTTTACCTTTGACCCTATCTTCATACAGGTCAAACCCCAAAGGATGAACGAACAGGGAAGACAATCCGTAATCAACCTGACATCGCAAGGTAAAGACACAATTATTCACCTTTGACTAGGATGAAAAAACATAAGCAAATAACTTGACATATGACTCCGTCGAAAATGACAGCAACATATTACTACACCCCCCCTGTAAAAAAAATGATACTTTTGTTTTTTAAACTATATCTATGAGCAAGACAGCTCAAGCATCAATTATGCGCTCATGAAAGAATGAACCTAATATCAGGTACAATGGACGCACAAATAAAGCGTCTGAAGAGGATACAAATCATCTCCCAACATAAGAGAAAATATTTCTCAAAGCAAAACAAATTCAGGAGGTATCATTAAAGAACCTTAGTTGCTGGCAATACCAAGACACATATCAAACATTATTAAATACTATAATTATAGCAATATACAAATATCATCAATTACAATGCTATATTAGCAACATATCACTAATGGATGGACAAAATCAAATTTGTTAAATTCTTTATACATCATCCAAATAGTAAAACATTTGTATTACAATATATTAGGATATTAAGGACAGACCTAAGTCTGAAAGTGTATCAGGAAAACTAGGACACAAGATTTAATTGGAATCATGTGGGCATCTAGACAATATGTCCGCATTACATTATCCGAACCACGGATAGCTCGCACCGTGAAATGGAAAGGCTGAAGAGCAATAGCATAACGAGTAGATCTCGAGCTCTTCAAATCCTTACTTTGCATAGCCGTAAGAGCTTTTTGGTCGGTTTCCATAAAGAAATGCGCGCCCAGAAGGAACCTTTGTAGCTTAAGAATGGACCAAACCATAGCCAACAATTCACGGTCTAAAACCGAGTAATTCCTTTCTGCCGCATTCAGCTTCCTAGAGATATACATTACAGGATGCAGAGTTCCTGAATACTCCTGCATTAGTGCCGCTCCAATCCCAGTGGAAGAGGCCTCACTACGAAAAACAAAAGTCTTATCAATCGTTGGTAGTCTTAAGATAGGATGAGATGAGAACAAATTCTTAACCTGATCCAATGAAGATTGGCATTCTTGGGACCAACGCAGCATATTAGGAGAACCTTTTTTCAATAACGATGAAAGTGGTGCCATAATGGAGGACAGATTCTCAATGAATCTTCCATAGAATTGTATTAATCCCAAGAGACTACGCACCTGCTTTTTTTGTCTTCGGAACCGAGATATTCAATATCTTCGAAATGTTTTGGTCCTCTGTCTTCAACAGATCATGACCAACCCGATGACCTAGGAAAGAAATTTCACTAAACCCAACAAAAGCTTTAGAGGGTTTTGCAGTCAAACTATGCTCACGTAAAGTAGATAGCAATTCCTTTAGACCCAAATAGTGTTCTTCCCAAATATCGCTGAAAAGACAGATGTCGTCTAAATATGCGATGGCATCTGCACGATCTGATAGAATTCGTCGCATCATGCGCACGAAAGTCGCTGGGGCGTTCATAAGCCCGAAAGGCATAAAATTCCACTGAAATAAACCCCTAGGTGTTGAAAAAGCAGTGAGAGGTTTGGCGTGTTCCGTCAGTGGGACTTGCCAATAACCTTTCGACAAGTCTAGTTTAGTAAAGAATTTAGCTTTAGAAAGTCTAATTAATAGATCATCTAATAAAGGCATAGGTTCAGCATCGAACTTCGTAACTTGATTTAATTTGCGATAATCAATGCAAAGACATATGTTATTGTCTTTCTTTCGAACAATAACCATCGACGAAGAATAAGCTGAAGTGGATGGTTCAATTATTTTCAATTGAATCATTTCATCCAATTCTTTCTCGACTTGTGCTTGAAAATGAATAGGTATTGGGTATGGTCTTACTCTGATCGGATTACGATCAGTAAGTATGATGTCATGTTCTATGACATCTGTGTGTCCAGGAATGTCAGTAAGGACATCCTGATATGATTGTAGCGTAGAGGATACTTGACGCTGCTCCTCAAAAGACAAGTTCGAAGAGACGGTAACGTTTTTCCATGATTCCGTAGAATTAAGTGGAACAACGGGAAGAGGTAAGTTAACGTCAGAAAAAGTAGTTTCCTCATCCTGTATAACAGACAGGGATGAGATATGACCATGTTGGACTCGAGAATCGTCCGTCGCCTGGAAAATAGGCTGTAAATAGTCTAGTCGTTCAATAAATTCAGTAAGCATATTTATATGGAAGGTTTTATGCTTTCCATCCACATCGACGATATAGTCGACATCTGAAATTTTCGAGACTATAGTGTATGGACCTTTCCATGAAATGAGAAGTCTGTTCTCTCTTGAGGGAAGTAAGACATACGTGGATTTTGTTGTTTCCAAGAAAAACTATTATCAGGTTGGTAACTTTTATTAAAGTTCCTATAGTTACTGGGATCAACATGTTGAGGACAATTAAATTGAATCCAGTTCTTTGAAGAAGAACCATCACGTGATGGACGCGTTTGGTAATGTCCACAATCACGGTTAGTCCTCTTAGTAAATTTGCTTTTATTTTTCCCTGTAGCAATATGCTTAACAGGTACATCGTACTGACTGAGCTGAGTACGATGGGTACTAACAGTTTTGTTTTCTTTTACCCACTTATCAGGAATCTGGGAATTCGATGCACGGTTTCCCTGAGGAATCTTAACATGACACTTATGAAAGTCCTCACCGTGATCCACACTTGATTTACCTTTGTTGGCCTGACGCCAACTCCCATTAGAGGCAGCATTGTTATTCCGTGGGAAAGTATATTTTCCACGAAAATATTTGTTCACATATTGCTTAGTGTTACCATGAGCATTAAGTGCATGGATGTTTTGTTCCTCCCAAATAGAAATTTGTTGTGGGGTGCATTCCTTAACCCCATGAATACGACCGATTATAAGATCCGCAATAGGATTAGGAAGAAGACATGCATGGACATCTCCTGTGAAGAAGGGAGTGTCAATCCTATTAATAGCAGTAGGATAACTTTCCATGGTACCACCAAATGTAACACATTTGATCGCTTTTCCAGTGGCACAGCAAGGATCTATCAGAGACTGCCTAACCCCAACGGTAGTACATCCCGAATCGAAGAGCACTGAGACTATACTATCATTTATTAGACCTTTATGCAAGATGAGAGATCCTCTCCCATCATGCGCAACTGTAGCAGGTAGAGCAGGAAGAGGGTGACCACAAATTAGGGTAGATACAGTTGATGAGTCGAACAATGTTAAGCATTAGGGGCATTCAGTTGCTCTCCCAAAATCGAAAGCACAACCAGTGATAGCCTTAGAGTTACCACTATCATTTACTTGATTACAGGCTCCATCAAACTCTTGTTATGCAGAGTTTGCCTGTTGGAAAGGTCTTCTTTTGTTATGTCTAGGTCTACCGCGATTTTCATTTCCCCTGTAATTGTTATCATATTGTCTATTGTAATTATCATTCCGGTTTAAATCCCGGTTTGTATATTCACCATCGTCATATTCTTGACGTCGAGAATGGTTATCCAGAGCAGAAAAGCTTGGGTAGTTTTTATTGTGATAACCTTTGCGATAGTGTCTAAAATTATTACCACCAAAATTACGAGAACTACCATCTCGTCTCCAGTTCTTAGAAGAATTGGATTACTCTGCTTATGAGTGTAATTCTGATTACTTTTCCTATTCCAGTTTTGTTGAGCACCCTGAAATTTCTTATTGAAATTAGAGCCATATGGTGCTGCCGAAGCAACTGGCAACCCTTCTTTCACTTTAGAAATGCTAACTGTAGCATGGGGGTGCGCGGTGGCGTACTGGCAACAGTATTCCTCCATGTCTTTTAAGTTTTTGGGTTTACGCTCATGAAGAAATGCAAGGAAAGAATCATTAACAGATGACAAAACCTTATCTCGAAGTAATAAGTCCATTAGGCCTTCATATGTTTTCTCAGTCTGAGACAACTCAACCCATCGTGTAAATGTACGACGTATTTTTGAAAATAATTCAGAGAAATCTACTCCATTTTCTGGCAACATTGTCCTAAAACAAAGACGATAATCTTCTTCTTTTAGTTGATATTTTTTTAGCAATGCTGCTCTGACAACATCATAATTAGTCCTGTCATGTTCGTCTATTGTCATAAGAGTAGTCACTGTGTCACCTGTAAAAAATTCCATCAGTTGTTCAACATATTTTTCCTTTTTTACCTTATGCGCATCGCATAAAAATTGGAATCTATCTAGATAATCCGCTACGTCATCCTTTAAAGGATTGAAATGAGGTAATTTAATCCTACTAACAAACTCCTTTGTCGTACTCGAAGTTGTTTGCTGAGCACCCATACTCGCCACTTTCAATTTCTCTAACTCCAAAGTTGCGAGTCTTTCCTCAAGTTCCATTTTCTGTTTTCTTTCCTCATGTTCCATTTTTCTATTTTCAGCCTCCGCAGCAGCTTGAAGTTGGAGTTTTTTCTCCTCAGCAGCAGCTTGAAGTTTTCTCTCCTCAGCAGCAGCTTGAAGTTGGAGTTTTTTCTCCTCAGCAGCAGCTTGAAGTTTTCTCTCCTCAGCAGCAGCTTGAAGTTGGAGTTTTTTCTCCTCCATTTCCATCTGGAATTTTCTTTCATCAGCTTGGGCTTTTCTCTCCTCAGCAGCAGCTTGAGCTTTTCTCTCCTCAGCAGCAGCTTTTCTCTCCTCAGCAGCAGCTTGAGCTTTTCTCTCCTCAGCCTCTCTTTGATACCTTTTTTCTTCAAGTTCTAATCTTCTATTCTCAGCTTCTAGCTTCTTTAGTTCAGCTTCTGCTTTCTATTTAATTTCCTCTTTTTGTTTCTTTTCTTCTGACTTTAATGCCATGGCGAATTGAGCAGTTGAATATTCTTCCAATTCTTTACCAGAATTACCAAGGGTTAACCCTTGCTGGATGAAGAAATCCAATGTAGACATTCTGTCTAATGAGATCAGAAACCTGAAAAATTCAACAAATTACCTTATCCCACTTCAATGGGAGACAAGTCTGTACTATAGACTTGTATACTCACTTCACTTTATTTCACTCTCTTAGTCTTAGTCAAAGACCTTGTATGGTTATCTTGTTTATAACATAACAAATAATCACTTAAGTACCTGTGGAAAATAATATCTTTATATCCCACTCACTGTGGGCACAAGTCTTTTTTATAAAGGACTTTCATATGTATTTTACCTTGTCTCAATCTTTGTGGATAACAAGTCTTTTAACAAAGAACTTGTATAAATATCTTATATAATAATATTTTATCAACAATCTCTATATGAAGAGTGTACCTTATTAATAATAATAATAATACATGACCAAGTATATGTATGTAGACTGTGTATGACAATAATGTAGTACAATCATAAATACAAAGACAAAGATACAGAACAATGACCGAAAACGTTCGCGGAAGTCAAATAAACAATACAGCAAAAAGTAAAGAAAATGTTACACAAATGTGTAATGATGACCGCGAAAAGTAAACAAGACAAATGGCAACACTGTTATAAACAAAAAGGTGTAAAGAAATAAACGGAAGGAAGGAGAGAAGAATAGATACAAACAAAACAAATCGAAAATCAAAGAATGAAAAAATAACGAAAACAACACTAACTCATGTCGTCACAGCTAAACGTAAACAGCAACAATTGTCGCTAGCAAATTCCAATTAAGGAAATTCGCAGTCCCTACAGAAAACGCTCTCAATAGATAACCTCTATTATGTGGTATTTATCTAAAGGAGTCACCTTACCCAACCAGCCCGCTGAAAAACACAAGAAAAATACACAACAGTAGTACAAGTAACATAAATAGCAATTGAATGTGTTGCAAAATAAAGCTTAGTCACACATGATATTACAGTAACTATCTTGCTCCTTGCGAACACAGAAACAAAATGTCAAGCGCGCACTGATTGTCAGATCCACTGTAGCATGAAGTGGTCTTCACGAACATAAAGTTACTATGACCTTCTCGTATCTTGAGTCTTGCACATTGAATGTTTACAATTTCACGTACTGTTTACAAACACTTGACCTCGAAACATGTAACTTGAAAGCTCGGACGTTGAAAAGTCTGTTGTTGAATGAGACGTGCAAACGACCAGCGGTACCGTTTACAAAAAGGGACTTGACTCGTATGCAGCTGTGGTCCACGTAGCAAACGCCTCGATGCTAACTTCAGTACTTGTCCTGTTGTAGTTTATGTAGCATTATAACATAAATGCTAACACTGTCTATTCTGTCCTGTGTAGCCAAAACTTGGAGGTGTAGAAATGTACAGATGTGTGTTTCAGCTGTCCACCTTGATTATTTCAACGTAGTACAAAGCCCACAGGAAATGTTAATTTCTCGCTCTGTCCAGTGTGTAGCCTAGACCCACAGATCAAAAATGTAATGTGCACTTGTCCTTCTCATGAAAATAGCCCCATCAGCTGGCCTACCAGAAATGTAAATTTCTGGACAACACTGGAGACATCATAAATGTAACAGAAGGGCCCACGGAACTGGTCCACCAGAAATGTAACTGTCTTTTTTTCTCTTGTAGAAGCGATCACTGGCACGAGACAGTATACATGTTGTTAAGATGTGTAGTACTGGTAATGATGAGCTGAGTGTGGGTGCAAATGAAGCCGCGAATGTGTTTAGGCTCGTATATGTTGTGTAATGCAACCCATACACTCACATGCAGTAGTCAAGGATGCTTGAACACTGCTGGCACGTTTCAAAACATTTATTGACGGTAACACACATAGCATCAACAGGAACAGTCAGTGTAAACAAGGTCATGCTGACCGGAAATCGTTAGGTATACATCAGGCATTCAAAAAGGCTGGTAAACATTTGAATATTCGTGCATGGTCAATAGCAATGTTCTTTAATAATGACAGTTAATAATGCCGCTTTGGTATCTCTGACTAAACGCGTCAGATACCTTAATCACTTTGACATACAGGTACAACTTGGCATTCCCCGCCAATTGCACTTTATCAGGCTGTAAGATATTAGCCTTAACACAGGCCTCGTTATGACGTCATCTGTGTACTTCTTCTAAGCAGGTTAACATCAACCCTGCAGTAATGCTTATGTAGACATAAATACCGCCAATCTGCGGTTCCCACAATATAACTTCGTCACTGAACTTCTGGATGATATAAAGATTCCGACGCACAGAGATTCACTGGGGAGACCTGCCAACGCAGTCACTTCGAAGATTTTCCCCGAAAACACAATGGACATTCGTCCCTCAGAAGCCAGCTTACATCCCGGCCTGACGGAAGTATCAACTTGGCGCTTAAAAAACCTGCGCGCATGGGCACACGCCCGAACTGTTTACCTTTGACCCTATCTTCATACAGGTCAAACCCCAAAGGATGAACGAACAGGGAAGACAACCCCTAATCAACCTGACATCGCAAGGTAAAGACACAATTATTCACCTTTGACTAGGGTGAAAAAACATAAGCAAATAACTTGACATATGACTCCGTCGAAAATGACAGCAACAATCATATCTAGGTGTGTCTTCCATTTCTTTCTGCAGTTATTGATAGAATTCATTCTTGACCTCCTCATCGCTATCATTCGTTGGTGCGTAGCATTGTATTATTGTAGTGTTGGTGAATCTCCCTCTCAATCTTAATCTTATCAGTCTGTTGTTGATGGGTTTCCATTCCAGTAATGTCCTTTCTATTCCTTTCTGTAGAATAATGGCTACGCCTTCATTGTGTTGTCCATCCTCTCTTCCAGAGTACAGTACTGTTTCTCCTGTTGCTGTTTTAACTTTTCCTGCCCCTGTCCATCTGCTCTCGCTTATCCCTAGATTGTGTAACCTATAGTTTCTCATTTCTGCCGTGACCTGTCTTAGTTTACCTGTCTCGTACATTGTCCTGACATTCCAAAAACATATTCTTGTATCCTGTTTTGCGGTCAGG
Source organism: Oreohelix idahoensis (assembly GCA_024509875.1). Lineage (NCBI taxonomy): Eukaryota > Metazoa > Mollusca > Gastropoda > Stylommatophora > Oreohelicidae > Oreohelix > Oreohelix idahoensis. The sequence goes on from JAMPIV010011634.1 coordinate 255,410, forward strand.
ACATCCGTTTTCATGTCAGTGGCTTCCTTTCGGCTTTCACCACTGACAGTCATACGAGCCACAGACTCCGAATGTCCATCCCGCAGCAAAGTTTGTTCATTTATTATTGTTTCCGTAACTTCATTGTTTTTTTTTACACAGACAGGGGTGTCAGCCCTGTGCTAAAACCCCCAACCTGGAGGACCAGTGTACCAGCTTTTGTCTGACCCCTACCCACACAGACCAGTCCAGCTTGGTTGAACCTACCAGGAGTAAAACTCCCACTGGCATAGCTCTGGGGATTATCAGGGTACGCAAGCTGCGATACCGCTACAAGGTATAGGTACCATTGATGGCAGATATATATATATATATATATATATACTTGATAAAACTCTTGGCCTCCTCATAAGTTATGTTTGTGTCAAGTTGAGGAAGCTTTCCCCATTCCTTTGCCAATCTGTTAGTCTCTTGATTTCCAAGGATGTTGCAGTGAGAAGGGATCTACTGTATCACGACTCTTTTGTATTGCTGACATAGTCTGCGAAGTGTTACTCTTAGGTCATCCAGTTCAGTATTGCTTTGACATTTCAGCGTTGTAATCACTGACAGCGCATCTGAGGAGATAGCTACTGGTCTCTCTGAGCTTTCTTCTGTCCTTATAATTTCTGATGCACTTTTTAAGGCCTCTGACTCTGCTCTGAAGTTACTTGAAAATTTCCCTGTTGCGACTGCTATCTTTTTGTGTGTGCCATTGCTTAAGCTAAGGAAGACTCCCCCACCCGCATCTTCTGTTGCATTAGTTGCTGATCCATCTGTGTATGCATGGATCCAGGTGTTGCTTGGGTAATGTTTCTCTATATATTTTGTGGTTAGGACTCTCCTTTCTTTTTAATTTTGGCTGTTCTTTCTCTCAATCCCAGACGTTTTCTATCATTTCAGGGAAGCACTGTTGTTTCCAAATTGGTAGCTTGTGTGCAGTACATATTGGCGTAGCTGTTGATATTGCGTTTATGGTATCTGCTCTCATCTTTGTTTTGACTGTCTCTACAAAATTGCTTCGCTTCAGTCTTCCCCTTCCAAGTTCGTTTATTCTCTGGTGCATTGGGTGGTCTATCAGCCTCCTGAATTTCTCGGCTTGTTGCCGGACTCTGCTATCTCTTCTATCCTCCATAGGCTGGAGGTGGGTAATCTTTTCCAACTCTTCAATTGGTGTTGACGTCATGCCCCCTGTTACGATTCTCAATGCTTGGTTTTGGGTTCTGTTTATTTTGTCAAAGTTCGACTTAGCTGCCGTTGCCCATGCTGCAATACCATATTCTAAGACTGGTCTCCCTCGCCCAGTATATAGCTTCTTTTGTACTCTCTCGTCTGCTCCCCAGCCCGTGCCAGCAAGTTTTTCATGATTGCCATTCTCTGCCTTGCCCTTGTCCTGTTTTTTTTTCAATCTGGGTTTTCCAAGTCAAGCGGCGATCAAAGGTAATGCCTAGGTAGTTTGGGTTTTCATCCAGATGCAGATTTTTCCCATTTAGCACCAATTTGGAGATCTGTGGTTTGTTTGGGAGAGAAAAGAATGTGTATGATGTTTTCCATTCATTTATTTTTACTAGGCATGTCTTGGCCCACTCCTCCAATGATGTTAGGGCTTGCTGCATCCGAATGCTTGCCGTAGTGATATATTCCTCTGAGATCCACAAGGCTAAGTCGTCTGCAAAGGATGCATTGTGAGTTCTTCTTGGAATATTCTCTGATATGGCATTAATATATGCGAGGAACAACATGGGATGACAGGACTCCCCCTTGGGAAACACCCTGCTCCAATACCATCTTCCTACTGGTCTGTCCTTGTAGTTGGACTCTGGCAGTTCTATTCTCAAGATAGTGGCTGATCCATTTGAACATTCTCCCACACACTTCACTTCTTTGCAGCTTGACTTTTAGTCCATCTTTCCACACTTTGTCAAATGTTGTTTCTAAGTCCACCCAAACCACCAGTGTGTGCTTTTTTTTTTTTTTGGAACGCGTCCTGAATTTTCTGAGTTATATAAGCGATCTGATCTTCAGTGGATCTGTGTTTTCTGAATACTGCTTGCTGTCGGGCTAAGAGATCTTTTTCCTCTAGATGCCACATTAGTCGGGTATTAATTATGCGCTCCATCAATTTTCCAAAACAGCTAAGTAGACTGATAGGTCTGTAGCCATTTGGTTCTGTCTGAACTTTGTCTTTCTTAGGTATAGGAATCAGTATGGCGTCTTTCCATGCCTGTGGTACTATTCCTCTTTTCCAGCTGCATTTAGGATGACCAGAAGCTTTTTTTTTTTGCCTTTATTCCTAGGCCTGTTAGCATTTCATTGGTTATCCCATCTTTTCCAAGTGACTTCTTTTTCTGATTCTATATGAAATTAACTTCTCCTTTATACTTCATTAGACACCTATGGATAAAATATAAGATTAGAGCTTAAGGCCCCCAGGCTTTTTGTCAATTTGATGTTACATTTTTACTGCAAGCTATAAACTCCTTGAAAAATTATGTTTGGGGTTTTAGTGCATTAAAATCCTGTGTTTAAAATATTTTTTTTTGGTTGCTGTTCTGGTTTTTAAATTTAAGTCAAATGTAATCGATCCGCTAATGACATTATCAGTTTGCGATAAACGAGTCCACAGCACATGAGGTGGATTTCATTATTCAGTATATTACAAGGAAAGTTAATATTTTTAATTTTTTTTTAAATTTTGATAAGAGTTGTAAATTGCATTTTTTAAAATGTATTTATCAGTTGTTTGTATGTCTGGGGGGGGGAAGAGGAGATGAAGTTTCAAGAGAGACAATGTTGTTGGAAAGAATACACCTAGATTATTTGCAGTTATCACCCATTTTAGTGATGCAAAAAAAATTAATATTAATTTCAATTTTATTATTTTTACGACTGATTATTGTATTGTCATGGGGAATACACAACTATGCCAATTTTCAGAGCTATTGCTCACCTGGAAGTGATTGAAAAATCTATTGCAAGATTTGAAGGTGACAACAGGGTGACATACGTTGCGAGTTAAAGAAAAGCCTGTAATAATGCTTCGCCGACAGAGGTCTAGCACTACCACCCTCGTAACCCGGATATGTACCTAAGGACGACCCAGACTAATTATAGACGCAATCACTTCTGCAGTTTCACTATTAAACAGTATAGGCCAAATTACCCAAGACAAAGACCTTGAAGAATGAGAATAAGTAAAGGACAGAAGGTAGGTTTTTGGTATTTTATAAACGTATAAATGGTAAATGTGAAGGTCGTTGTTGTGGTCACGGAAAGTCATTTGATTGGTCAGTAAATAAGAAATTTTTATTGGACAGTGTTCAGTGCACGACTTTTTCAGCTGCTGAACGCGGAAGAAGTGATTCAAACGCTTTGTGCGTGAACGTTGGAGAAGTCTGTGTATGTGAATGTCAAGAAGTGAGTTAAAAGTTTGTTATTTTGTTCGAAAGAGAAGTTCCATGAGCTTGAAGGTGGAAGAAAACAATGTGCGTTGTTCGTCACGAAGGGAAAATTTGATTTACTGTATGTCAAAGATGCAGTTAATTACTGCACGCCAGAGAAAGTGAGTAATTCAGTGTTCTGCGTCTTTGCGTGCATTTTCTATAGATATCCCTTCTTCCCCCTTTTTGTTTTGTTTTGTTTTTTGAGTTGTCAAATAAAGATAAGGGCTATTACTCCCTGTGATGGAACGAACGAACGAATAAAATTTATTTTCAAAGGGTTGAGAATTGGGCGCGCAGGCCCGTCCGACAATCTGACCTACCTCTCTCTCTTCCCCTCCCTCTCTCTCTCTCTCTCTCTCTCTTGTCGTAGATTTGTGATAGGTGATTAAGACTCAGTTTGGTCCCTTCTGAATAGATATAGAAATAAGTGATAGCTCAGTGGGAGGTGATAAAATAGAAATATATTTCACGAGTGAGGTGGAGGAAATACTGTATAGTAGATTCTGTCTATGACACTTGAGAAGCTTCTCTCAGTCAGCCTATCATCTATAACAGAGTTAGATTAGTCAGACAAATCTAATATAATATATATTAAGATATATACTCCTCACATACACACATACATAAGTGACTACAATAGACACACAGACGTAAAATTATGACAATGAAAATATAGATATTTGGGAACGAACTGACCACCACACTGATTAAGTTTAATGTGAAGTTTAATCATCAAAATAAACTTCCATCACAACATATAAAATTACATTAAACATATACAAATAGTCATAAAGTCAATGAATTTCTACAAGAATGATAGACCCGTTGGTATGATCTTTTCCCTCGATGTATAGCCCACAGTCCTGTTAGAAGAAAAGTGATAGCCCCAAAGAGTCACGGATACATATGATTTAGTCTAAGATTTCCCTTTAAAGGTATGAACCGACTTGGATACTCTGATCTATACTAGGGAAAAATATTGTTAGCAGCAAAAACAAACTTGCATAAAGAAATTTAAGACAGCAAAATGGGTGCCAAAATACAACAATAAAGGAATCACTCAGTCCTGCATTCACTCTATTCAGTCAGCCGTGATCACGGGCTTTCATGCATACTTACAGCTTTGGTAGCAACTTCTGGAAACACAATTGTTAGTACATGCACATACAGAATCTTCAATGGTAGCCGTGGCCAAGATAACCCCAGTTCCAAAAAAAGACGGGTTGAATTCACTGCTTCAGGGAACGTTGTCTTGGTTCTACTTATTTTAGGATATCTGGTTCTGTCACATTAAAATTGTCCAGGCACGAACGTTAACAGCGAGCACAGTGTCAATAGCTTAGGTTTCTAGTAATTGAGGAATGTCAGGTCGGGTGTCTTATCTCAGTATAGGAATTTAATTGGTCACACCACCACTGGTCAAAACTACGTCGGAATGTTACTGATAGTGATATTTACTTGCCACAAGGGCTGAAAATGTACTAGAGAGTTTGTGAAGAAATATGATCTGGCTCAAAGGCACAGTATAAGCATTAGTCCTTAAAAACCGTTAGTGAGAGTTGTACTGTCTATTTATGGAGACACACGCACTGTCAGACAGGTGTTAACTTGTAAACCCACGTGGTTAAAGGTAAAATGTTTCTTCTCTCAATTGTACTCAAACGCTGGCAAAGTTGGGTTACCCCAGTTTTCACTGAATAGAGAAAAACACATATAAAATACTTATACATACTATGTACTCGGTTATAACTTACATTATAAACTGCAAGCGGAGGCTTGACTTATCGTTTAAAACTTCCCGTGAAATAAGTTATATTCATAAAATCAGTTATCATCAATTAGAAATACATACGTATTTCGTCAATACTCAATGATGAGTCAGTGCAGTTATAAGTTAGTTTAAAATATTTACGACGGGTTATTAGCAGTTAAATTAAATTTATTTATAGCTGCATGAGTTTTAAGCTAGAAATTATAATTTATTCTGCTTTCCACTGAAACACGTCAGCTAGAGAATATAACAAACTTATAAATTAATTTCTTCTGCACAAAAGAAACTAGTTAAAATGAAATAGGCGATTTATCCCTTAAATCACTCACAAATAATACTAGATATCTAATATAATATTTACCTCAACACAGAACTACTAAGAACTTAAACCACTTCGACCAACTAATTGCCATCTACTATCAACAGGGATTCTTAGAAATCGAACGTAGGTGGTTCTAGTCTTGACTGCGAAGTTACTGAGTGAATGAAATCTAATACTCCGGTTATATCTTAAACCAGACAAAGGGTGTGCGCTATTCCAAAACCCTCGTCTCCCCCTCTCTTAACACTTACGTTAAATCAGGCGACTGCCATAACATGCCAAGAGTGCGTCTTCACACCTTCGTCTAACTATTCTCATTCCTGAGCAATGCATGAGCGCGCCGTTCACACCTACTGCTAAGAAACTGTTCGTAGCGCTACGTGTCAGATGGAAATGTAGACACCTGTCTGCTATCCCATGTCTGACAGAATGCATTATCACACTTTTACGTCGAGAATCTAGCCCAAAAGCGCCGTGTCATGAGAAAAATATAGACAAATGTCTGCTGTCATGTCTGACGAAACCGAATTATCACACATCGTCGTCCTTCTCAGGGACTGACACCTTATGAAACAACTGCGCTCCTAGTGTGATGAACGAACCGGTAAAGTCAGAATGGGAAAATAATATATAGTCGCAAACGAATGAATGCGAAAAACACAGGAACAGGATAAAAGAGCGATAATAAGTAGATGGCACGGGTAGAAAAAGGAAGGAATATAGAAAATTTATTGATCATAAATCTCTCTGCGACAGAACGTCCCCCCTTTAAGATATATAAGCACTCCATGTCTACGTTATGGAAATAAATTTCCTATATCCGTAGCTTCAGGGTGTCTGTCGTCTCCCATCTCATCTCCCCCCTCCGTCTCTCTCCAATTCCTACTCAGGTCTACTCCTAAAGTTTCCTTTCTCTGGAATGTCTTCCGTGCGCGCTTAAAAGAGCGTCGCGCTTTTGACATTTTTGAAAGATTTCGTGTGTGCGCAGTGAAATTTCCCTGCAACTATCGTCATCTTCGTCAGTTTTGGCGATCGTCAGGAGATGTTCGGAGGTTGGTACCGGTTTTTCCAAGAATTTCTTTAACAGATTTAAATGGAACACCTTTTCCTTTCCTTGAATAGAGAGATCTGGTAGTTAGCCTTAGAAATCTTTTTCAGGACGGTAAACAGCCTTTGCCATCCGATCCTCAGTTTGTTGTTCCCAGTCGGGAGTAGCACCAAAACTTTCTCTCCTGCTTGTAGTTCTCTCTCTTTCGCGACTTTTCTGTATCGGTTAGCGTGCTTTGTGCGTGCTCGTTTAAAGTTGATCGTTGCTAGGTCCCATCCTAGTTTCAACCTTTCCTTTAAATCCGACACATATTTACTTGCTGAGACAACTGTCTCATCCGCCTTCTGGTCTGTCAGCGACCTGAGTAAGGCTTCAAGCGGGCCCTTAATGGTCTGCCGAATAAAAGCGTTGCTGGCGGAAATCCTGTAGAAGTATGAGAAGATTCTCTGTAGCTAAATAAAGCTGCAGGTATACAAAGATCCCAATCTTCAGGTTTCACTTGTGCCAGTTTACTTAACATCATGTTGAGGTTTCCATTAACACGTTCCACGAGCCAATTTCCGGCCGGAGTATAAGGCTTTATGTAGATGTGTTGGTTCCTCAAGATCTTAAAGATCTCATCCATCAACAGGTTTCGGTATGGAGATCCGTTATCCGTCAACACTTGCTGAGGGAATCCCAACCGAGTGAAAATCTGCACAAGGGCTTCTGCGACATGCTTGGCATCTGCGCATGTTAGCGGGATAGCTTCTGCCCATAAAGTGCATGTGTCGACTAAGGTGAGGATGAACCTGTTACTTCTTTTAGTCCTTTCTAGGGGTCCTAAAATGTCGATCACAACCAGTTCGAATGGTGTTCCACTATTGGCATTTCACCCAAAGAGACTGGGGGTGTCCGTTGCTTGGGTGGTACACGTTGGCACTGGGCACAGGATTTGACATACCTGATAATATCAGTATTTACTCCTGGCCACCAATAATGAGTGGTTATCCGTTGGTTTGTGGCGTTCTGTCCCATATGTCCGCTGAAGGGAAGAGAGTGCCCCATTTCTAGGAATTGGCTTCTGTACTGTTTTGGTACTAGGAGCTGATTGTAACCATGGTCAGGCTTGCCCGTTCTGCGATAAAGTACGCCATCCTTAGAAAAAATGTCCCCGTGCTGTCTGGGTTCCTTAGCCATGGGCAGTTTCATAAAGCAGGGTGCCAAAGTAGGGTCCTTTTGTTGCGCTTCTTTAAGTTCCATAGGTAACAAATTAGGCGCAGGCTCCCGTTCCTTCTTGGTTTGCCCTCTTGTAGTTACTGCTGCCACAATCGGCTCTTCCGGTTTCCCAATAAACACGTATTAACTCCCAAGTATGACTGGGTAGATGGGGTCATCTATAACAGCTGCTTTGATCACGCCTCTGACAAACTCAGAGTGGATCTCCACCAGTGCGATGGGAAGCGCTGTAGGTGCATCACTCTTAGAAACTCCACAAAGTTCGAGGTCTCTCCTGTCTCTTGACCGGGTTTAACCAGGTGTCTGGCAACAATGCAATCATAAGAAAGCCCCGTGTCAAATAAACAAAAAGTTTTAGAACCGTTCAAAATAACAGTACCTCGCGTAGAGGGTCTGTCTCCCTCTACAGGTTGGGAATCACTGTCAATAATTCCGCCTTGCAAGACTGTTAGCAAGCATCCGATGCGTTTAGGCTCCGTGTGCTCGCTCTGATCATTAGTTCCGTGCGCAGGGGTTTTCCCGTTGTCACCTTGTCCTTTTTGGCCGCGCTGCCATGTAGGACGGTCGGGTTGATCAGACTGTTTACTGTGGTTGGGGTACTTGTTTTTGTAGAACTTGGATTTTTCAGGAGGGGGTTTTGAGGTCCAGTTTCTCTGTGGTTATTCTGATTAGAAGCATGAGAAGATTGGTCTAGATTATTCTTTCAAAAATGCTCTTCTGTCGGTTTACGTTTTGTGGCCGGTAGTTCAGCCAGCGCATTGTGATATCGCTAAGACTTTTCCAAGATGTCTTCAAGCTTTCCTGCACCTTGCTCAGCTAAAAATCTTCGGGTATCCGCAGACAAAGTGTTCTTTATGTGTTCTGTTATAACAAATTCCTCCAAACCTTCATAGGTAGAGGGGAGTTGCGAAAGCTCAAGGCACTTTGTCAGATATCCCTTTAGACGAGATGAGAACTGCTGAAAAGTTTCAGAGTTCTCCTTTCTGCTGTTGCGGAAGAGTTGCAAAAATTTGCGAGCGTTCATTTCAAAGCGCTCCAGTAACGCTTTCTTCAACACATCATAGGCTTCTTGTTGGCTGCTTTCCAGTTTGGCGTAAACACCATACGCACTGCTTTTCAATGCCTGGGAAAGCTTCATATTCCAACGCGATCTCTGTAAGCCGTACAGAGTTGCAACTTTCTCAAATTTTTCTAGATACGTGTCAGTCTTCTCATTAGGACAAGGGAAAGATTCAAGCGCAAAAGACATAGCAGTAAGGTGAGTAGATTGGGTGATAGAAGGATCCGTTAAGGAAGAATGAGGAGAAGACTCTCCATTGCTGGAGGTAGAGGCAGCACCACGACTTTGGAATTCTAGAGTTTTAAGAGCCAACTCATGCTTTCTCTCTTCCCTCTCCTTCTCATGCTGTCTCTCCTTCTCTCTTTCCTCATGCTGTCTCTCCTTTTCTCTTTCGTTCGCCCTTCGGATTTCCATTTCCTCGTCCATCTTCTTCTGCTGTAATTTACGGTGTTCCGCTTCTTTCCTCTCCGCTGCTTTTTCCTTCTGCTCCACATCATATCTCTCAAGTTCGTCCCTGACGAAAGCTTTCGCTTCGTAGCCGTCCAGTCCCTCTTCCATTGCTTCCTGTCTGAGCATCTGCCTCAGTTTCGCAGTCTCGGTCATAATAAATTAGTGACTGAGACTACTCAAGGAAGAAGTAAGAAAAAGGATACACTGGTTCCTACCACTTGCGAGAAAATACCAAAACAAAAGATGATATACTTTAACCTGGGATACCTTCTCCTATGATATGTATCTAACTATCGCTGCTATTAATCGGCAATAAAGCACCTAATGCAGACGACTACGCCAAATAAATGGTAGTTAAGATTTACTCACTAAAAAATAAGTTGCTACAGTGGAAACAAAATAATTATTGCAAACATTTTTAAGGAAGAAAAAAAATCCCCTTAATTTTTAAGTCCACTACAAGTTCACCCCTGAAGACAGTTAGGGTAAGGGAGGCAATTACAGGAAATATAATCTGATCGCGCTCCTTAGCTTAGCTCAAACACCTACTTCTTCAGAACCCTGTGACTGTTTGACAATCACAAACTTTACCAGCGTTTAGTATTACAAAATCAATAATTAACATATATTCCGACAAAATCAACCTGTAACTCAAATGTATAATGCTCAATAATGCTGTGGAAAAACAATTATCAATTGTGTGGTCAGCACGCCCATAAACAGATCGTTGGTCAAGGGGAATGGTTATTTTTAAAGATACACAATACCACGAGACAATCACACTCTTACTCTATTACAGAATAAAGAACATAACAGACGAGCTAATACATTTATCGTACTCGTCTTCCTATTCTAAGTTCAAAACCCCGATAGACGAGACCTCATTTGTCGTAGATTTGTGATAGGTGATTAAGACTCAGTTTGGTCCCTTCTGAATAGATATAGAAATAAGTGATAGCTCAGTGGGAGGTGATAAAATAGAAATAGATTTCACGAGTGAGGTGGAGGAAATATAGTAGATTCTGTCTCTGACACTTGAGAAGCTTCTCTCAGTCAGCCTATCATCTACAACAGAGTTAGATTAGTCAGACAAATCTAATATAATATATATTAAGATATATACTCCTCACATATACACACACATAAGTGACTACAATAGACACACAGACGTAAAACTATGACAATGAAAATATAGATATTTGGGAACGAACTGACCACCACACTGATTAAGTTTAATGTGAAGTTTAATCATCAAAATAAACTTCCATCACAACATATAAAATTACATCAAACATATACAAGTAGTCATAAAGTCAATGAATTTCTACAAGAATGATAGACCCGTTCTTCTTCTTCTTCGATCCTTAACCACCGACCGTCAAAGCAGTCAGTGGCCATCACGCCTAGTGGCGTCTTGTAGGGCAACAACAAATTGATTCCACTTTGCACGGTCGGCGGACATCCCCCGTACAGTGCCCCAGCTCTGGTTCATTCTTTGCATCTCAGCCTCCACAGTCCTCCGCCAAGTTGTTTTTGGTCGGCCTCTCTTTCGCTTTCCTTCAGGGGTCCAAAACATAGCTGTTCTTGTGATGGCATCGGGGTCTCTTCTGAGGACATGACCAACCCAGCTCCAGCGTCTGCCAGCTATGATGGTGTGCATGTCCTCTTGCTTGCTACGAGTAAGCAGATCTTGGTTGGTGATGGTATTCGGCCAAAAGATGCGGTGAATTCTTCTTAGGCATGTTGTGTGAAAAGAGGACAATTTTGACATTTCCCTCTCTGTGACTCTCCAGCATTCCGCACCATAGAGAAGCACAGAAAGCACGCAACTCTGGTACAATCTTAATTTTGTGCTTGTGCTGTATTGGGAGGACTTCCAGATGTTATTTAGGCTAAAGAAGGCTGTTCTTGCCTTATTCATTCTGATGTTGATGTCTTTGCCTGCCCCACCATCTGGTGTTACTATGCTTCCTAGGTATGTGAAGGTATCTGTCTGTACCAGTTGCTGATTCCTTACTGATATGGGCTCAGGGTTGCTCACATTGAGCGTCATGACCTCAGACTTCTTTAAATTGATGTTCAAGCCCACCTGCTGACTAATTTTATTAAGTCTATCCGTTTTTTCCTGGATGTGTTGATGTGAATGTGCCAGCAGTGCAATGTCATCTGCATATTCCAGATCTTCCAATGTAGAAAATGTAGTCCATCTTATTCCTCTTGGACTGCCCTCTGTTGTCTGTCGCATCACCCAGTCTATGACTGTTAAAAATAGAGTGGTTGATAAGGGGCATCCCTGTCGTACTCCTGTCTTCACCTCGAAGGTTAGGTTGCTCTGCCCAACACTACACGTAAAGTTGGCATAGAGGCTTTTTATGATTGACACTATGCAGCTTGGAATTCCATAAGCCCTCAGTATTTTCCATAAACTGTCCCTATGTATGCTGTCAAAAGCCTTTTCAAAATCAACAAAATTTATGTAAAGCTGTCTTTGCCATTCTGAGCACTGCTCTATAATGTTCCTGAGAGTGAATATATGGTCTACACATCTTCTGTTCTTTCTAAATCCTGCTTGTTCTTTCCTCAGTTTGTAGTCTACTGCCTTTGAAATTCTCTGTATAATTATCCTGCCTAGTATTTTGCTGGGAACTGAGAGAAGAGTGATTCCTCTCCAATTATTGCAGTCTGCAAGATCTCCCTTCTTGGGCAATTTGACAATTATTCCTTTCTTCCACTCTGATGGTGTTGTCCCCGTTTTCCACACTTGTGCAAATAGTGGTTCTAATAGTTCTGCTGCTAGCTCAGGGTCTGTCTTAAATAGCTCTGCATTTAAGTTATCAAGGCCCGGAGCTTTACCGTTCTTTAACCCTTTGATTGCTGTGATGATTTCTTCTTTTCGTGGAATGTCTGTATTTACATCTAGATCGTTTTCAGCTTCAGGAACATTCAATTGTGTCTCTGGTATTTCCTTGTTCAGCGTTTCTCTGAAGTGCTCTGCCCATCTTGTTTCCTGTCCCTCTGCTGTCTTGATGAGATTTCCTTGCTTATCTCTTACTAATGTAATATTGTTCGCACCTTCTTTTCCGCTGATGAATTTAGTTATTTTGTATACTGTGCTTTGTTCATTTCTCAGTGCTGCCTCTTCTGCCTGTTTTGCAAGATCGTCTAGGAAATTCCTTTTGTTGGCTCGGGTTTGGCGTTTAACTTCCCTGTCCAGCTGGCTGTACTGTTCGCTATATAGTTGCTTTAACCTGGGGGACTTCGCTTCTGTTTTCTTTCTTTTCATTTCCTTTCTCATCTTTATGGGTGTTTAGTGTTTCTGGTGTTATCCAGTCTTGCTTCTTCCTTTCCTGGAATCCTAAGCATGATTTGCTACTTTCCTTATATATTGTTGAAATGGTGTTGAATTTCTGGTCTATATCATCAGTCAATGTCTTTTCCTGGCTTTTGGCAAATTGATATCGTTTCTTAATGTCGGCCGCAAAAGCTTTTCTGGTAAGGGGGTCCTTCAATTTGCTGATGTCAAACCTTTTCTGTGTAGTTACGGTTGGTCCAGCCCTTCTTAGTTTCAATTTCAGTTTTGCTACCACTAAATGGTGATCACTTCCCACATCTGCACCTCTTCTTACCCTCACATCTTGTAATGCATGTCTCCATCTGCCGTTAACCATGATGTGGTCTATCTGGTTTCTGTCCCGACCATTTGGTGATTCCCATGTTAACTTGTGAATTTCCTTATGTGGGAAAAGTGTTCCTCCAATGACCAGGTTGTTAATGCTACAGAAAGTTATTAGCTTATCCCCATTTTCGTTTGCTGTTCCGCTGCCGCATTTCCCCATTGTTCTTTCATTATATGTATTGTGTGTACCAACTTTCGCATTGAGGTCTCCCATTACTATAACAAGATCATATCTAGGTGTGTCTTCCATTTCTTTCTGCAGTTGTTGATAGAATTCATCCTTGACCTCCTCATCGCTATCATTCGTTGGTGCGTAGCATTGTATTATAGTAGTGTTGGTGAATCTCCCTCTCAATCTCAATCGTATCAGTCTGTTGTTGATGGGTTTCCATTCCAGTAATGTCCTTTCTAGACTCGTTGGTATGATCTTTTCCCTCGATGTATAGCCCACAGTCCTGTTAGAAGAAAAGTGATAGCCCCAAAGAGTCACGGATACATATGATTTAGTCTAAGATTTCCCTTTACAGGTATGAACAGACTTGGATACTCTGATCTATACTAAGGAAAAATATTGTTAGCAACAAAAACAAACTTGCATAAAGAAATTTAAGACAGCAAAATGGGTGCCAAAATACAACAATAAAGGAATCACTCAGTCCTGCATTCACTCTATTCAGTCAGCCGTGATCACGGGCTTTCATGCATACTTACAGCTTTGGTAGCAACTTCTGGAAACACAATTGTTAGGACATGCACATACAGAATCTTCAATGGTAGCCGTGGCCAAGATAACCCCAGTTCCAAAAAAGACGGGTTGAATTCACTGCTTCAGGGAACGTTGTCTTGGTTCTACTTATTTTAGGATATCTGGTTCTGTCACATTAAAATTGTCCAGGCACGAACGTTAACAGCGAGCATAGTGTCAATAGCTTAGGTTTCTAGTAATTGAGGAATGTCAGGTCGGGTGCCTTATCTCAGTATAGGAATTTAATTGGTCACACCACCACTGTTCAAAACTACGTCAGAATGTTACTGATAGTGATATTTACTTGCCACAAGGGCTGAAAATGTACTAGAGAGTTTGTGAAGAAATATGATCTGGCTCAAAGGCACAGTATAAGCATTAGTCCTTAAAAAACCGTTAGTGAGAGTTGTACTCTGTCTATTTATGGAGACACACGCACTGTCAGACAGGTGTTAACTTGTAAACCCACGTGGTTAAAGGTAAAATGTTTCTTCTCTCAATTGTACTCAAACGCTGGCAAAGTTGGGTTACTCCAGTTTTCACTGAATAGAGAAAAACACATATAAAATACTTATACATACTATGTACTCGGTTATAACTTACATTATAAACTGCAAGCGGAGGCTTGACTTATCGTTTAAAACTTCCCGTGAAATAAGTTATATTCATAAAATCAGTCATCATCAATTAGAATTACATACGTATTTCGTCAATACTCAATGATGAGTCAGTGCAGTTATAAGTTATTTTAAAATATTCAGTTATTATTAGCAGTTAAATTAAATTTATTTATAGCTGCATGAGTTTTAAGCTAGAAATTATAATTTATCCTGCTTTCCACTGAAACACGTCAGCTAGAGAATATAACAAACTTATTTTTTTTTTCGTACGCTCGCTAATACTCGAGGCGAATCTCAGGTTATTGTTAATGTCTAGCCTGACATTGATTTTACGTGAGTATCCCTTTTCTTGTACAGAGACAGGTGTCCCTCGCCATTCAGGCAGATACTCGCCGATTTCGGAGGTACCCATTAGAGCTGGGTCGGCTCAGGAGCCGCCAATCCCTGGTCGACGACACTCCTTCAAATGTTCTCGCCAGGTCTCGAGTTAATCCAGTCCAATTCCCGGTCGACGAAAAATCCTCAAATGCCGTCGCCCGGGTTGATCCTGAATCACCCGGTCGCCAGAGCGGTGTTGTAACCACTACGCTAGCGCGGCTCCTAACAAACTTATAAATTAATTTCTTCTGCACAAAAGAAACTAGTTAAAATGATATAGGCGATTTATCCCTTAAATCACTCACAAATAATACTAGATATCTAATATAATATTTATCTCAACACAGAACTACTAAGAACTTAAACCACTTCAACCAACTAATTGCCATCTACTATCAACAGAGATTCTTAGAAGTCGAACCTTTGTTCTAGTCTTGACTGCAATGTTACTGAGTGAATGAAATCTAAAACTCCGGTTATATCTTAAACCAGACAAAGGGTGTGCGCTATTCCAAAACCCTCGTCTCCCCCTCTCTTAACACTTACGTTAAATCAAGCGACTGCCATAACATGCCAAGAGTGCGTCTTCACACCTTAATCTAACTATTCTCATTCCTGAGCAATGCATGAGCGCGCCGTTCACACCTACTGCTAAGAAACTGTTCGTAGCACTACGTGTCAGATGGAAATGTAGACACCTGTCTGCTATCCCATGTCTGACAGAATGCATTCTCACACTTTTACGTTGAGAATCTAGCCCAAAAGCGCCGTGTCATGAGAAAAATATAGACAAATGTCTGCTCTCATGTCTGACGAAACCGAATTATCACACATCGTCGTCCTGCCCAGGGACTGACACCTTATGCAACAACTGTGCTCCTAGTGTGATGAACGAACAGGTAAAGTCAGAATGGGAAAATAATATATAGTCGCAAACAAACGAACGCGAAAAACACAGGAAAAGGATAAAAGAGCGATAATAAGTAGAAAGCACGGGTAGAAAAAGGAAGGAATATAGAAAATTTATTGATCATAAATCTCTCTGCGACATCTCTCTCTCTCTCTCTCTCTCTCTCTCTCTCTCATTTTTCATACCGAATTCATTTATTTTCACATGTATTTTACATATCAATTTAAAGGAATTCAACGTTGTAAAAGTAAAAAAAAAATATCATACTCACATTCATAGTATCTTCTGCTTCTTTGTTCGCCCTCAGACTTCTACATTAATGACTCTAATAAAGGCAGTAGTCAGTTCAAGGTGCCTGACATCTCCAAACAGTTTTTCGTTGAGAGAAGTGAGTTGTTGCCATATGCCACTGTGTTCACTGCTGTAAGTTGCGCAAGACTGGAACAGATGTTCGGCTGTCATGGAGCTGGTGCCACAGGAGCAGAGATCTGATGGACCAATCCTGTACTTGTGATATAGATGGTACCTCAACCTATTATGACCAGGACGTAAGCGGAAAATGACCTGATCTCGCCTAGATAGCTGGTGATAGACATCTTTTGTGTGACTGTGAGTTCTCTGTCCTATATGGACTTGAATATGGCTTTTACAGCTGTACAGTATCTAATTATTACCATGAAATTAAAAAAAATGTTTAAAAGTACAAACTAATTCATACCGTGAAATAAAATATGTTGAAGAGTACAAACATCTTCATTAGAATCGACGTTCGATATATAATGAAAGATAATCCCATTAGGGGGGCATGTAATCAGAACTCATTAAAGTATTCGAAAATTGTACGTGGGATGTTTCCATTTTATCTTGGTATTAGATAATATTGGTCAAACGAATCTAAGGTAATAATGGTTCAACTGTTAAATAGTAACGAACACAGAAACTTGTGAAATAATTGTAGATCACTTCTATTGACGATTCTTGACAATTTATTTACATGTCCCACAACATATGACTCCGCATGATAATCATAGTTCAAAGATACTTTTATTCAACCAGGTCACCCACAACGAGCATTAAAGTTCATGACTGAAACTATGGCGGTAATGGTGCTTTCGTACAAGTCCGCGATATAATTATATGGTACTCAAGCATACATCATCGACACGATACTTCCCTAGTCAGTAATAAATCTCTGTTATACATATAATTAAACACCTACCTTGTATGCAGACACACTGGCGGACATAAGAAAATCAGCAGGGACACACATGAAACGCAGCCATTCCGGCCGGATACACTTCCAAAAGTCAACTGTCGTTACTCTGCACGCGCGTCTACGTAATTATTTTTAGATAACGTCATTTCAATCTAGCGACGTTCCTGTTGAGCACAGCGATGGTCCAAAATCATTAACACATTGCGGTGCGCAAAA
>JAMPIV010011634.1:277500-306190 GCA_024509875.1 Oreohelix idahoensis
TTCTCCACATAATTCGTCCACTGTAGGCGGTTGGTGATGATACTCTTCTCTCACACTGGTGGCGTAGGAACGTCAGTACTTAAGTCTGATGTCTTGTAACCACGAACTGTGACAAATAGACAGAAACAAATGCCTTCTGCTGAGTACATTTGTTCTCCGCAAACTAACAGGCCCATTTTCATGCGCTCCACCCACCAATGTTAACCTCTCAGAAGAATTAAATTCCCGAGCTCACAATGTAACTCAGGGAATATGATGAAAATTCACCAATATCCTTCTGTGTGTCAACTAGGAAATTGCGTCTGGGGTGCATGAATAATGATTTGCCTGAATTATAATTAAAAAGGTATATTAATCTCACAAAATGATTCTATACACTTTAGGCACCTGTGATGTAATTATCACTCATTACTCGTCGCTACTTCCGTCGGGTTTCACGCACGACTAGTCAGAAACAATCACCAGCTCTTGCTGTAGTGGTTCATGAATATACTATTTTCATATGTTGAGGTTGCCAGCCTCATATATAACCACTTAGCAAGAAACCTGTAAAATTTACATTAGTAAATAAATTGTTTACACTTACCCCAACATTTTGGGAATACACGCTTCTCCTGGCACAGATTTAGAATGGACACAGCTCTGTATTATAAGCTTCAAATCACGTAGGTCTGGAAATATGAGTTAATTCCTCTGACGGCTGGTGTTCTGTAAATTCCTAGCCTCGGAAAACTGTTGGAATAATTCCTCCTATGACTGGGTTTGGGAAATATGAGTTAATTCCTCTGACGGCTGGTGTTCTGCAAATTCCTCTCTGACTCCTTGTGATAAAATTCCCAAGTTTCCAGTCTTGTATTAAAATTGCGGGTTTACTTGTAAAGTCCAAAGTTGCTCAATACTCGATCTGGTACTTATAGTTGTGGAATTGTGAGTCCTATCCTCTTTCCTCTGGCTTGTAGGAGGTGTTTAGTTGACGCTGCGATGCAGTCTGTGCTGTTCTGTGTCTGATTTCTACAGTATATCTCACAATCCTGAGTTTAAAATCCCAGCTGTGTTTCCTGCTGAATGTTCACAATCAATTCATTGTAGCTTCTGGCGAACCAATCAAATCTATCTAGCATTTGGGGGGGGGGCGGGGGGGGAGAGGGAGAGTTTATCATTACCCGTCCCACGCGTATTTGAAAATATTAAATTTAATATACACGCATGGCCTCTTACGACTGTGATGTCATATCGTTAAATAAGACTTCCGGCGCGCCTCGGTTTATCACAATATTGTGACAGTGTTTTCCTGGCGTAATGTTTTCCGCCCAGATGTCTATCCCGACAGATTATCTAATTATCCCCTTTATCTGCGTGCCTCCGCCAGACAGATGTCTGGTCAGACAGTGTTGTCTTCTTTCATCGTAGCACAATACAAGCTTGTGTCAACATGATCAACAGCTTTCCGATGGGGTCAGACGTTGGACCGACACGTTTTCACGGGTGGTCAAACGGATTCAAAGAGATAAGCGGGCGACCGGTCTGACTGGGTATTGTTACGATAATACCACAGTTCAGCTGGCTGAACTTAAACACGTCTGAGGAGTGGTAAATAATAAAATACGAATTACTCCCCTAGCAAATACTGCCATAGGGGAGTGGCGTGTTAGAGACTTCACCATGCTATGTCCAGCATAGAGCAAAATAGCAGAAATAACGAATGAAAAGGCATGATTTATGCCAAATAAAAGCGACGAGTGAGAAAAATGAAGAAAAAGAAAGAATACTGCCGCAGGGTTGCAGGGGTGAGAGATCACACAAAAGAGCATGTTCAGACGTTTTATCACAATTCGGTCGGCGGACATCCTTAGTTCAGTGCCCCAGCTCTGGTTCATTATTTGCATCACGGCCTGCATAGTTCTCCGCCAAGTTGTTTTTGGTCGGCCTCTCTTTCGATTTTCTTTCGGAGGTCCATAGCATATCTGTTCTTGAGATGGCATCGGGGTCTCTTCTAATGACGTATCTAACCGAACTCTAGCGTCTGCCAGCTATGATGGCGTGCATGTTCTCTTGATTACTCTGAGCAAGATTCGACTGCTATTGTATATTTCACGGATATTGGTAAAACGACGGAAAGGTCATTGGGTTGGCTTTAGAGCAACCGCAACGGGCTATGGAACTCAGGACAATAATTTATACACAACATTATAGCTCCTTTCACAATTGTCTCAAGCTGGCCACATGAATAAAACCTAAGATTGAAGTTGAAAGTCGCAACCAAAATGGAGTGAGTTCAGTCCCCAGCGTAGGTGGACACTTGGGAGTCAAGACCCATGTGGATCTGTCCCCCCTTAGAATGTAAAGAAGATAGAAGGCCAAAGCACTTGTCTGATGGGGTACCACGTCTGATGATCAGAATGCCTCCTGTTGTAACGCTCTGTATAAAGGTCCACAAGAATGTCTACAGCTCCCTCTATGCTGATGACCTGGCCATGTGGACTTCAGAAGAATACATCACCACAGCAAGACTGCGCATGCAGGATTCACTGCTAGCCCTTGCAAGTTGGTCCAGAAAGTGGTTGCTCAAAATCAATGAACAAAAAACAACACACACTATTTTTACCTTGTCCAATAAACCACAGCAAGCAAAGCTACAACTTAATGGGCAGACAGTACGAAAAGATGAAACACCAACATACTTAGGAATCACACTAGACCGCCGAATGACGTGAAAATCACAGATAACCAAAATACAGCTAAGGGCAAAATTTCGCATGGCCATCATGAAAAGGTTAGCTTGTACCACATGGGGTGCTGATAAGAATATCCTCAAAAAGCTGTACACAGGCAGAGTGAGACCTGCTATGGAATACGGCATCACAGCTTGGTCGACGGCAGCAAAGTCAAATTTTGACATAGTAAACAACAGAAAAGAGAAAAGAGAAAAACAACAGAAGTGAGCGGCTTACCGGAGAATCGAACCTAGGACCCTCTGAACGGCACCACCGCTTAGCTACTCACTTCTGTTGTTTTTCTGTTGTCTAGTTTTCTACTTCTTTATTTCTCATGAGTGTCTGAAACATACCTTTATGTGTGTAATATTTATTTATTAATCACGTATGCCACATGCCTGAGCATACAGTGGATATGTTCTCTCTTTATCTCTTCAGAGATCCACCGTCAACGACACAAGGCGTTATTTACAATGGTCCAACTTGACACATTTCTAGTGTTGTATTCAAATGTTTTGAAACAACTTAACACGCACATATCTCACGTGCTAGGAACTGTCTTTGAGCTTAACGAAACAAATCTCGGGCAATTACTTAGTCCGGGATTAACTCGGACATGCCATTGTGGTAAGACAATTGGGGGCAAGTCTGGGGAGAAGAAAGCTGATGGTTAATTTCCCTAGAAATCTGACAAGAAATTTTAGATTACTGAAAGAGTATTGTTAGTTATTAGCTTATATAGATCTGCTCATACGTTTTGCATAAATAAATAAATAAGGTGAAATATTTTAAGAGTAAATTAATAATTGATAAAATCAAAAACTTCTCTGAAAATAATTGGAAGAGGAAGAAACTGCCCGTTGCTGAAGCCTTATTTCTGTTTGTTGTCATCGTTGTGTATAAGATAATTTTAGTCAGCTAGTAGTTTGACATTACAGCGGCTAATTTTGTGTTAGACAAGTAGCAATTGTAATTTTCGTGTCGCCTGTAAACAATCTCCTTGCACAGCATGGCCGAACAACAAAATCTTTACACGTTTTACCTACGTATGGCTAAATAGATGGGTTTATCTGGCAAAGATTTAGTTGACTATGTGGAAAAATGTGTGGACAAAGACCGTGACAGGGCAGACAAAGACAAGAAGAGGGAAGAGAAAGCCGCAGAACGCCAGGAGAGACAGATTGCGAGAGAACACGAAAAGGAAGAGAAAGAAAAGCAGAGAGCTTTTGAGGAGCAGAAGGCTGAAAAGGAGAGGGCATTCACTAAAGAAACGGAATAGGCCGAAAAGGCATTCGCTAAGGAAAAGGAACAGGCAGAAAGGAAGGAACAAGCCGAACAGGAGAGAGCCCATCAGATCCGACTGAAGAGATTGAAGGAAGAAGAATCGAATCTAGCTCTAGCACTAATGGGTCGGGGAGTTCTCAAGATGGTGATGGGGGGAAATATTTCTCATGTGGTAGTTCCAAGCGTGGCCTCGTTTCAGTTAGATGTCTACTCTAAGGCTTCAGAGGAAATAGAAATTTTTGCTAAGTTTGAGTCTTAAGCTGCCACCTATGGATTATATAGGGAGAGATACAACACGAAGTTATCTCAGAGTCTGAGAAGACCTGTTTACGATGTTTTCCTCAAAATGGCCCCGGAAGACAACAACAATTATGATTTGTTGAAGAAAGCTTTGCTTCAATGT
Organism: Oreohelix idahoensis; assembly: GCA_024509875.1. NCBI lineage: Eukaryota > Metazoa > Mollusca > Gastropoda > Stylommatophora > Oreohelicidae > Oreohelix > Oreohelix idahoensis. The sequence continues at coordinate 281,902 of JAMPIV010011634.1, forward strand.
TTTTCGCTGAATGCACAAACTTTTCAGTGCAAATTCTGGGAAGCCAAGAGATAAAAAGACGAGTCTTATAAGCAGTATGCTGCTCGTCTGGTTATGTAATTGGAGAAGTGGGGAATCACTAAGCGCCTTCGACGAATCATACGAGGGATTACAAGAAATGATTATCGTGGAGCAATTCAAGGATTCGCTCACCCCAGACATGAGACGGTTCCTGTCGGAGCATGGGGCCGAAACTCTTGATCACGTGGTACTGTTTGCTTATCGGTACCAGAGCGCCCAGTCGGAAGTGAACCCGGCTAAAAGGCGCCAACACGATAGTCACACCAAACGAGAGGAGCGCCCCTTATTGACTCTAAGAGTACGACCAACACCTCACACAACAGGACATAACAGCAACAACAGCAACAACAACTACAGGATCACCATAGGCAGAAACAGAGCAATTCAGCCCAGGGAACTGGAAGACGATATTGTAAGGCGTGCAAATCTAACACGCACTTCACATCGGACTGTAAGAGGCCTAAGGCAGGCCCCAATAATGTCGCATGCCTGATCAGAGGGCCGATAAGAAAACATGACACCCAGGCATATGAACAAAATTCCAGCCACCCTTCTATTACTGAGCAAGTAACCGTGGGTAACCAAACCATCCGGTGCTTGTATGATTCGGGTTTCGAATGCTCGGCTCTAGTTTACCCATTTTTGGTGAAGGCCCACCAATACACTGGTGAAACTGTAGAAATACAGGGGCCCCGGAAGAGCATAAAGCCTATGACTCTTCCAGTTGCGGAAATTGATGTTTCAACCCGATATGTACGGGAGAAAATCAAGGCCGCAGTAGTAAACGATTTAGTCTACCCTCTCATTCTAAGGAGGCAATATGTGTTTCTTGGAGATCCCTCATGTGACTCCAAGTCGACACAAGAGACAAAGAGAGCACAGGGAACGCCCCAGTGGCCTCTGAGCTCTTATCTTTAAACAGCCCGAATATTTCGGAGCTGAAGCAGGCACAAAGGGCTGATAACACCCTAAAGCCTTGCTTTTCAAAGTTGTATGACAATTACTCCCATACTCCTTCAGGGAGCATTTAACAGGGAGAAAGGTTTGGTCTACCGACGGGATGGGATTAAGAGACAATTAGTTGTCCCACTCCCATATCGCAGCCACCTAATGCAGGAAATGCATTCCACCCTGCCCCATCCCATTAAAGTTCAAATGTCCTGGTAAAAAATGTATCTCTTAATCACTTCTGGCCAGTTATGCGAGACGATATTAGACAGTTTATGAGAGACTGCTCTTTTCACCATAGCTTGGTCAACCTGGAGGATGAAACTGCGAAGAAAGAGTTTTAGCAGAGTACCCAACACTCAGCATGTGATAACTCGTACCTGAACTCGACATTTCTGTGTAGTAAGGTCGAGTTACGCCAAGCGCAGAAGGACGATATTACCCTTGTGCCGTACTCTGAACAGAGTCGGATAAAAACAACATATGCTTCAGCTGGAACTTTCCACACAGAAGGCGGAATTATTCATCGACGGACGAGGCAAGGGAAGCAACTCGTGGTGCCTCTCCCTTTAAGACAGTCCGTTATGAAAGCGGCTCATTTATCCTCATCGGGGGAAAATGTTCCCGTGGGTGCTACTATAAGTAAACTTCAAGAGGTTTACTTTTGGGCCAAACGGTGGAAAGACATTCGCCAGTTCGTGATAAACTGTTCACATTGCCAAGCGAGCATTTAAACACTCACAATCGGTATAATGAGGAAAAAAAACTGTCATTCAGAACAGTGGTAGAGGACGGCACACACCACACAAAAGTTCACGTCCAAACCTGGATATTTTACGCAACATCTTAGGTGATGGGGTATGTGACAAAATGTCTGTACGTGTTCTTTTGGTGGCTCTCTCACACCTTCAGCCCTACGGCAGTATCATTTTTTCTTCATTTTTCTCTCCGATCGCTTATTATTTGGCAATGTTTTGCCCTTTCATTCATAATTTTGCTCTATGCTGAATCCAGTAGGAGGAAGTCTCTAACACTCCACTCCCCTACGGAAGTATCTGCTATGGGGCTATCTTTATCTCTTACATTTTTGCTTTACCACTCCTCAGACTTATTTACGTTCCGCCAGGTGAACTGGGGTATTATCGTAACAATACCCGGTCATTATCACCTGTCAGCGGTAATACGTTTATCTTATTCTCTCAGTCTGACCACCCTTTGAAACGTGTCGGTCCAACATTTGACCCTAGGGGAAAAGCTGATGACGGTGTTTACCCAAGACGGTGGAGTGTACGAACACGCAAAGAAAGGACGGGTGATAATTAGATTATCGCATCCGCTGGCCCCTGTCTGCATCATTATCACAGATAATTTGTCTGGGTAAACAATATTGACGGAAGGCGCTTATACAGGTAATCAGTTCACACATTTGTTTATGAGAGAGCACAAGATGTCACCGGAAATATTACCGCATGATTTGAAAGAGATCACGCGTGGGAATATTAAGTTTAATATTTTAAACTCGCGGGGGAGATTATGAATTAAACGTCCCAACCCACGTAGTGCGAAAAAGACCTTACGATTGGATTGAAGTGAGAGCCGGAATATACAATGAATCTTATTGGCAAGTTTGCCGGGAAGTACAATCTGTGATTTGAACTGGAAACTAAAAAAAAATCTAGCGAACTCAGAGACACAGAACAGACAGCTTCGCAACTTCACACGAGCAACTCCTAAAAAGCCAGAAAGAGAAGGATCGGACCTAGAATTCCATACTTACAAGTGACAGATCGAAGTATTTGGGAAACATAAAACCTTAAAAAAGTAAGCCGCCTTTATAAATACATGACTGTAAACTTAAGGGAACAGGACTTTAAATACGGAGTCTGGACCCTGGCAAAGGGGCGACCGACCCCAACCAGGCGCGTCCACGGGTGGCGGATAGTGGAACGACCTCCAGATATGGTGTGTCAGCTGCGAATTAAGTCAGCGTTGCTGGACGAATAAGCAGTCGCGGACCAAACGGCGATGTCCTCCCAGCAGGACGGGGAGGGGTAACAGGTGGCACTGATACCCCCACTGAAATCCCCCATATGTCCTATGACGGACGCATCAAGCGAGTAAGAGCCGCTATAAGCTCTAGCTACGGGGAAGGTAAACCTCGGTAAACAAACCAATCTGCTGCCTTGCAGCTACCACCAGGGGAGATTGGAAAAGGCTATGGGAGACAACCCTGAACAACAAAACACAAACCGGCTGCCCGAAGAACGGAGTGTGTTAGTTACGGCGCAGACACCGGGAGCAAAAAAGGAAAAAAATTAGGACATACACGCTTTTTGCCGGTATGGAGTCATGAGAAATTCTCGACTTACGATCATGGCGTCGCTCCTATCAGCTACAACCGGAATGAGCGGAGGCCGGGCCCCTAGCCTCGAAAAGGGCCTACCTCAAGCCAACCGGTTTAGCCTTTGCCAACCCAAATAGTTCGGGGGCCGGGCCCCAAAAGTAGACGCAACATGGACCAACCACACCCCAACTATCTACAGTGGCTCAATGGCAAGGCAGAAGGAGTGAGGAACAAGAAAACCGAGTTTACAACGAATTCCTCAGGGAAAATAACATATGATAGTAATCTGCATCCAAGCACAACTCACACTAAAAGTAGATACCCAACGATTCTTTGTACGTGGGCATCCCCCCAGTCCTATCGCCCCATGACAGGGCCCCAAAAAGAACTAAGGGATGGAATCTCACACACTGATTACCCCCCCCCTCAATCGCCCAGCAGTAAGACACAGATACACAGATCTGTGTGAGGGACGCAACTAGAATAACATAACAGTATCACTACTGCTGCCCAGTGGAGACCCTTAATTGATCACACAATACTGCTACAGCCCCTCCACCATACTAACTTCTGGAGCTACACAAGAGTAAGCTTGCAGCATCGAGACACCTCATATGGGGTGACTTCATATAGCCAACTCACTCCAGCTGGGGCCTATGACAGCAACATATCCAAGAGGAGAAGAGGTAGGTGGAAGAATTGGATGGGTAGAGACATAAACCTAATTTCCTAATAAACCCAACCAGAAGGATAATCCCACCATTCTATTCCAGAGTATGGAAACCACACGAGCACCACCAGATCTTGCTAATGGCTACAGTTTGACATACATCGACTCACCACTAGAACAGATAAATACTCCAACTTGGGGGGACATATTAGTTGACCATGTAACCAGTCACATTACCAGATATCCTGAAGGATAAATAGGTGCTGGAAGAAATCAATATGTCTCCCTAGCTGGAATTTCCACAAAAGCCCACCCTGGGGATTTTTTAAAGAACAAGCCGACAATTTCTGTCAGAACATTGCCCACTCAAATAACCATCAAGATTAACAACATCTCCCATCATTCAGTGAGCAGCATTCATCCCAAGGCAGCAAAGAGTCCAAATTCCACGAGGTAAACGAAGAGACTACAAACCATACTGGAGTAGACAACCTGGGAAAACTCCATCATAGTGGGAATTAACTCAAAGCACGGGAACTATGGTAGCAAAATCCCCACATTGAGAGAACTAACACAGCGGGCACAATCAGCATAAAACAAGCTTTTCAATAGAACCACACAACGAAAGCTTGAAATCCAAAGGAGCTGGCAATGGCACCAGAAAGACCAGCAGTCTCAACATGAAAAGGACTCAAGCAAGCCTTTGGAATCATCGACAAGAGTGCTAAGATGAAGAAAAACAACAACCATCTACTGTAAAGAGCTGTCATCAAGGAAAAATGAAAAATACCACACAGGAAAGCATGGCAGCAAGACATCCTGCGCAACAGATTTCTACCAAGGAAGAAAGCACCACATCAACTTTCACATGCCAAGTATCCAAGAAGTGAACGTAAGGAACTATAAGAAAAAACTGACAGGCACCAAAACCCATGCTAATCCTGCAAAGGTCACCGTCCACCCCTTACTCATGAGAGAACTTAGTGCTGCCACTAGAACACAATCTACAAGAACAGAAAAGCACCAGGAAAAGATGGCATCACAAATGATATGATCCAAGAACCGTTGACCTGTTAGCCAGGCACCAAGTGCTCCTCCTAATCTTCCAATCAGTAATGGAGAGAAGTACTGGAAAAAATTTCCAGATTCAATGGCGAGACAGCATTCATTGTTCCATCATACAAGAAAACAAAAGGAGCGAAAACAAGCAAGTCCAGCTACCGACCAGTTTAGCCTACTGAGCTGCATCTGGGTAAGGTTAATGGAAAAAATGGTGAACTGTCAAGATTACTGAAACTTCTGGAAAAAAACCCATCTGCTTGATAACACACCAGTCAGCATTTATGAAAAATCGCAGCACCGAAGACCAACTAGTATATCAAGCCCAGGAAGTAGAAAATGCCCTTTCAGTAGAAAAAGAAAGTAACAACTGGCCGGTTTTTGTAGACTTGACAAAAGTCCTTTTGATTAAAGGTATGGAAAGAAGGACTTCCTCCTTCAGATTGCTCAACAGCAAAATTGAAGGTGAGAATGTTTTCACTGGATACGGGACTTTCTTCGATACCCGCACGAGCAAGAGTAAAACTTTGATGGGAAAAACTGAGCCATCGCGTCACTCTACAACAGGTTTGCCACAAGGAGGAAGTTATCCTCCCCCAACACTTTTTAAACATATATAATAAATGATATTCTGCAGAGAAACTGTCTCGGGCCATATCTCCAGGGCTCTCATGCTAGCACCGATTTATGCTGCCTGGTGTGGCTGCTGAACATTGTGCCCTACTGCAAACAGTTCTAGGATGCAAGCAGTGCTGACCACCCACCATCGGCTAAAATGAGCAATCAGAGTGGGAAAGTGACAGATAAACCTCCTTCCCAAGACAGAGTAGCAAAACCAGTCAACCTGCTTCTCTCCTGTCAAAATCCGCAACAGAGAAACATGATCAAACTGCCAGCTAAAGGAATGAGAACTTCCCACCCAACAATCGAGGTGAAAACCCAAACATACCACTGGGAGATCAAGTTTGAGAATAACGAGAACCCACCTGCAAGCCGCACATAAATTCAGCAGTAGAACAGAGATCACATAAATAAGACTCTCATCTTTATCTGGAGAAACTGGAGGCAACAAGTGTGGGGGGGCTAATACCAACGATACTTCAAAAGAGTCATATACAGGCCACAAGTCCCCAGGCCTGTACTATGAAATAAATTATGGTCATGTCAGCCTGGTCCCACGGCATCTAAAATACAAACAGACAGAATGGTCTAAGGGAAAAGTAACACAAATTCAGGCCTTAAGACCTAATCACATTGAGCGAGGGATGAAGAACTTTCTCCAATCAACAGGCAATGAGCAGAGATACACACCATCATCCACTCTCCTGAAATGACAGATAGTTAGAGGAAAACGGTAATTCACTCATCAGTGAGAAAGCTTCTATCAACGAATGCCAAGTCAGAGCCAATGCATGCGCCAAACTCCATACTTGCGCGAGACAAAGAACAGGCTGAAAAAGAACCATCTTCATAAACATTCTCCAAGACACTCCTGCATGCGAAGTCATGAAGACCTCCTCCCAAAATCGAACTACTGATAGATTGGAAATGATAATTTGACTATTACGAGGGAGCCCAGAACGACTGCCATGGAAAAATATCTATCATCACAAGAAGTCCATGGAAATTTAAAAAATAAAGGCCAACTGAGACCCACCTCAACCAACTAAAAAACTTTGGCTCAGAAAAATGATTGAAAGAAAAAGTAAAGAAACCCAAAGGAGTGGACACAGTGACATACACAGATGGAATCCTGCTGAGGGGGCAGTAAAGAACGCGTGAGTGACGGCAATCTTTTTATAAGATTCCAAAAAATGGAAAGAAGTCTCATCCGAAAGGCACTTCGTTCCCAACTGGAAAGATCTCCTCCAAATTTTTAGGGCAGAAGCTCTATGGCACTAACATGCAAGCCCTGAGATCTTTCACTATACCTGAACAAGCAGCCCACACCAGCTAAGAATAGGTAAATCTGTCATCAAATGACTGTGCAGATCATTACTTGAATCAATACAAAACACCCAGAAATGATACATGATGAATTGAGCGATCAGATCTGAGCTGGATTAACAACTCATCCCAAATGGTCATCACATGAACCATTGCCCTTCAGTGTTACCTCACCCCATTGTGGAATCGCTTTGGTAATAATGAAGAAAGCAGATGCTACCCCCCCCCCCTAATCAAGAAGTGGCAGTAGAAAAAAGCGCGAATAACAATACAGCCACCCATTGGCCCTAATCGGGAAGCAAAAAACCAAAAATCAACCACAAGTAACAAAAATCAGTGGAAGGGAGAGGAAGGGGAATAATATACAGCAGAGATGACCCAAATCCACCACCTAAAACAGACACACCAACAGACGTCACAGCTTGATTCCGGCCAGACGACGACCTGTCAGGATCGACGGGTAACTGAACTAACACTTTATCTTGTGGACATACCGCTATCGCCATCCTAAATATTATCCAACCAATCTATCCTAGTATGCCAATGTGGAAAACTGATCATATCCAGACTCCAGAAACACCCTTATCCAAGAATACTGTCCAACCCCATGATTAAATTCCCTCTTACCTGTTGTCGACCTGTCAAAAGGAGAAGAGACTCCATGCCAGAAAGCTATGGGGCTGGGCGTGCGCCAGAGCCGAATGAAAAAGCTTGATGTATGGTGTAGTAGTTCTTGTTATCTTGGGAGAACAGGACTGCAGAAATTTAGCAATTGACTACAAAAACGAACGCAGAAGAAGAAGAAGAAGAGGAGTCTGGACACCTAAAGGAATTGGATCACCCGTCAAAGAGGAATTATTACAGTTTCCCAGACCAAGTGTATCGCAGAACACCTGTCAATAAGAAGGAATTACTATAAATTTCCAGACGAAATTGATTCGAGAGCATTTGCACCGAAATTGCTCGTGTCTATATCCGAAACCTGTGTTGATAAGATTGTGTATAAATAACCCAAAATTTGGTGTAAGTTTGTGAACCTTTCTTTTATATAAATGTGATTAACATATTTTCCTTGCTTAGTGGTTTATATGAGGCTGGCAACCCAACATATGAAAATAATCTAATTAATGAACCACTACAGCAAGCGCTGGTGATTGTTTCTAGCTAGTCGTGCGGAAAACCGACAGCAGAGGTGACCCCAGACTCCGAATGGAGCAGTGATGACTGATGATTACATCACACGTGCCTAAAGTGTATAATATTTTGTGAGATATATGCACTTTGTTATAATCTTCTCCCTTTTAAAATTACCAGCTTCGTAAGGAGCATAGGCCTTCAGCAAACTCATATCGAGTCTTCCTATCCTTCGCCATGCCTTCCTTACCTCTTTCATTTCTTTTTCCAGATCTCTTCTCCGTGTGTTTTTTCAATCTCCTTCGACGTCTCCTACCCTGAAGATTGCAGAACAAGCTCTACCTTTGTAATACTATCAATAAGTTTCTACGAGTACAATGGTTGTCCTGTCCATTGCCAGCGTAATCGTGTCACCTCTTGCTTCTCCGAGACTTGTATGGTTCTTGCCATTGGTCATTGTCACGAAATGGATTTAGGACTAGAGACTGTCTACCTATAGTGACAAGACACTAGTGAGAAGGAAGACTGGAAAATTAGATTCAGATAGAAATATAGTGCAAAAAGTGAAAGTTGAGACCATTGGCTCCGAGGTTGAGAACCGAGGTTGATTCTTTCCTCGCCACTTCGGACGTTTATATTGCTATGGCCTCGAACCACCTCTAACTACCCTATGGGGATAAGGTTCAATTAAGATTCACAAACACCAAGGTACAGACAACATATAGCTACTGTACTAAAGGAAATGACTGATGCCAGCTACAATTTATACAAGTTTATTATACACCTATACACAAACTCATATACATGTCAAAATACATGCAGTGCGAGGATGCACACCTGAAACAAAATCAAGCACAGTTAAAAATGCATCAACCCCAACCCTTCTCCCACAAGTGCAACCTGTATGGAGAAAGAAGGTAAGGTTAACTGAAATGAACTACACTGCACTTGATGTCGCCTACACTCCAAACTAGCTGTTCTAAATTCTAACTCTAACTCTAAGTCCACTGATAGCTGGAACGACGGCGAAGTGACTACACAATCTCTGCACAGACTTCGGTTCTACACAGCCTATCCTGGAATCTCCTGAACACAACTAACTGCACCTCTAAACTTCAGCAGCTGTCCTCTGCTATGATTCACCAAAACTAACAGTTCTGCCTATCTGTGCTGACTTCAGTAGAGAGAATGTTTACCCTATCTCTCTCCACTAACTCTGGAATTACCTGCCCGAGTACCTATAACTGGGCCGTCGGCTTTATTATGGCCGTGAAGAAACGAACATAAAAATTACCACAACGCTGGCAGCCTGCCAAATCTGCGTGTGTAACGAGCGTCAGAGCTCAGGATTTATCCACAAAAATCCTATTCGCTGGAAAATGTCTTCCCCTGGCTGGGAAAACGTATTTTCTTCCTCTCCTTCCACTACTGGCAACTAACGTAAAACCCTTGCGGTTCTGCGAATGCCCCAACTTTGCCGTGGGAGAAATTTTGTGGTCTCAAAATTCCGCTCTCATTCCCACAAAAAGCCGGCACCTGCTGTTTAGACAAAAGCAAAAAAACAACAGCTAAACAAAACGTAAATACTCTATTACAAATAACAATTAACTTCCTGATGAACCCATAAGTCTTGAACACTTAAGGCTCCCCCGTCTATAATCAATACAGCTCCCCTACTCTCTCCCGTTATGCACCACCATACAAAATCATGCAAACAAAGTCCGCTCCCCCACTGAGCTCCCTTCTCTACCTGAGCCCACAAGGTAAACATTGGCTAACCCAGATCTACGGGGCCTTGTTCTGCCTGACTAACTCCGAGCAACAACAATTTTTCATAGATGCGCCCGTCTGGGCAACGTACTAGTTGCCTACTTCTTACGCTGACACTAATGCCGTAATGTTTAAATACAAAATAAAACTAGCCCTCTCAAGGAATTCCTGAAAATTCCCGTCAATAATAGTAATCACATTCAAAATAAAATACAAAATAATTCCCTTTAAAATAAACTTCATCCCATCTTCTGAATTCACAGAACGATAATGCACAATCAATTACATATAATCCTGTTTACGCTTGCATTTACCTGCCGTCACAATTTATACAAAACCCCTGGTTATCAAATTGAAAACCCCGTAGTTACAACCACGTGGTTATACGGGTTTTTATGACCACTGGTGCTTATCTCCCCCTCGTCCCTCTGAACATCGTATCAATAACAATCTTCCGTAACCAACGCGCCCACGCGCTTGCGATCCGCCAAATATGCCTCTTTCACTTCCGTCCACAGATATATGCGTAACTATATAAATAGCGAGCATCAATACTCTCACTAAAATCACAAATAAAAATACACATTACACACGCTCCCGACTATACTCTCACTAAAATCACAACTGAAAATACACATGATTCGCAGATGCGAGTTTCTCTCCCGACCGACTTTGCAATAATACAAAGCGGTGATATCTCAACATTTAAACCATGCCGCTATTCTTTCAACAAGGAATTAAATGGACCTATAACGTTTCAAGTCTATCACTAAGATCGAATTGATGGCTCTGGAGTTAAGAATTAAATTAAGCTAAAACTTCCCAAGAAACTTAAATGATCGGCTAGGACTAGAAAAATTAAATAAAGTCCTCACGCAAAAATTCATGCTTACCAAATCTCGAATGTCCAACTGAAGGCAATCGACAATTTGCTTCTGGCAACCGGCTTTGGCAATTAATTTTTAGAGACCGAACTTATGAAGTTCGGGCGTATTTATTCTCAAGCCCCCACGCGCCGACTTCATGACGTCATATGCGCGGCGTGGTTCTAAAGCCAATCGGAGTTCTGCATTTCAACTGCAGTTATCTCTCAGCCAATCAGAACCTTAGATCTTTCTGATGCAACCAGTTTCTGCTAGACAAAGAACCGGGAATTGGTCCTAGCCCTATACTGCGGAAATGAAGCAAAAATGGCCGCAAATAATTTAACTCCCGAAAAATGCGTATATGGCCACGCAATATCTTTAAAAAAAGACAATCTGGTGCCAATCCTGATCTAGCATCTATAATCTTAATCTAGAATAATACTGTCCAGTTCCCTACACCCCCATTCTAAACACATAAAGAAGAACCATAAAGCAGATGAGATCAAACTCCCTCGTGATCTCATCTTGAAAAAACGTAAATAATAGAAGGAGAAGAAACATGGAGAAGGATTTCCTGTAATCCCTCCTAAAAATATAGTGAACAAATAATGCAAAGAGAAAGACATGGGGCCTTCTGAAAAAATAAATTACAGTATAGTATCACATTACTCCCCCCTTTTGAAGTACGGGATTCCGTGCTAGATTACTTGAACTTGTATTCTTTTCAGACTGGCCCCTATCTAGGTCTCCAGAGCTGTTGGTATGCCCTAAAGTTGTAAGATCACAACTGGTGAATACCGCCTTGCGACCGCAACACAAATGGTCGCTCTTCTCCTTTTCTCTCCCTCTGTCTTTGAATCGCTCTGCAACTGGCAGGCGGCTGGGCCAATCAACCATAACATACCTCCTTCCTGTGTGCACCTGGCCATGTTTACCTAATTTTCTCCTCCAGGGTTTCTTCCTGATAAGTGTCCTTGTCCTTGGTGGAGTACAGCTCCCGCACAACTCCCTGACTACTGTACAGGTAATTAGCGGGTTATGTGCTGTCCGATAAAGGCTATCCGCTGGGTGTTTACGTTTGTATGGCCTGTACCTGGTTGACCTGAGATACCTGCGGCCGACCGTAATGTCCCTCGAGCGAGAATCACTGTTCCAAAATTGGAAAAGTTTGTTGGCCAAAGAAACGCGCACCTGTTTCTTCTTCTTCCTCTCCATAACTACTCCCATGCTCCGGTGGGAGAGTCGATCTCTCTTCAGACCTGTGCCCTCCAATGGCGGGTCTGGAACTTCCCTTGCCTTGTCCGGCGAAATGCTGGCTTGGTCAACTGCCATGACCGAATTGCTATGTAGAGGCCTGGCGATGGTGACTACCTTGCTGCTCACCAGCGGGTTTGAAACCGCTGGTACCTAAAATGAAGATGCCCCATCTCGGGTTCCTCTGGTGTCGAGTTTCCGATCTCTTGCTTGGTTTCTACTGAATTCTCACTGATCCCAGTAGCTTCTATCTTGGGGAAAAGATAGGTAATATCTGCCCCTGGCAGTGGTTCTGTGATCGCTCTTCCCCTACCAATATGAAGCGGGACAGAGCTCTCCAAAATAGCTCCTTGCAAATGCGTAAGGTCGCTTTTCTCACTCTTTTCTGGCCTGAAAAGTTGGTGAGATGAACCTGTAGACCACGGGAGCTCTCCGTCTAACACCCTGGTTCTACCTTCAACCTTGCCCTCCCCTGTGAGAGTTACTGGCGTCAGTTGGAATGTGTCCTGCAATGACACTTGACGGTTTAAGATCCCGTTAGATCGCGGAGAATCTGAGATAAAGCTCTCAGTAACTGGTTCCAATGTTCCGTGAAACGAATTGGGAAAAGATAGCCAATTTTTCAGGCTGCTCGTTACAAGAGTTGTTTCCTGTAAACGAGATACGAGAGTTGTGGGGCCCATCTCCGTCTATAGGCAAACGGATACTCAGATCACTGTCCTCCTCCGTTTGAGTAAAGTGCTGGTCGGATGGGGCTCCAGGGCTGGTTGGAACTATATGCTCGCTCAGACCGCTATCTTGTGCCCTATGAAGATGGCGCTGGTCGTTGACATATGTAATACCGCTCTTGTCAGTATGTCCCTCACTTGAAGGAGCTAATACCATCGGGGGCCTAATTCCCGACAACAAAGAGTGTACTTCCTGAATCAGAGGCGACGTCACCACTGTTTGGCCGGTTGGCTGAACAGGGCTGGCGGGCGAATTTGCCTCTGCAAATAACATACCACTGTCGTCAGAGGCGTTGCACCTCTCCTTGGCACGACAGCTATGTTTGAGCTCGCTCGGGGCTCCGTGAATTAGGGGTTCTCCTTTTTCACTTATCTGGCCTGCAGTAGGCCCCCTTGCATCAGCAAGGATCGGTGTGGTCGGGTTCCCCAAAACTAAATATGGGTTGCCGAGAATGAAGTCATAGGCTGGCTGAGCCATCACAGCTGCCTTGATCGTGCCAGACACAAACTTACATTTCACTTCAATGTTGGCGACCGGAAAGCACTGTGAGGTCCCTTTCCTTAAAATTCCACCAATATTCACTTTTTCCTTGGTCATCTGCCAGGGCTTCACCAGATGTCGGGCGACTATGCTGGGGTAGGTAAGCCCACTGTCAAATAAGCAGGTTGTCTCAGTCCCGTTCACTTCTGCTGGCCCGCTGTTGGAAAACAACTTCTCTGACTGGAAGGGTTTCCACTTCTTCCCTTGTTTCACCCTCACAGGCCTTAAACAAGCCACCTGATGAGTGGGTTGTTTGTTTGGGCACCGTGTTGTCCAATGAGAAGTAGTCCGACAGAACCTACAATATCTCTCATTATCTCCCCGGTTCCTGACGGGTTCATGAGAAGTCAGCCCCTGTGTTCTGTTAGGCGGCTGGGAGCACATGTTATGACTGGGAGGGGGCTCCTTTCGAGACGGCCCTTGCTGTTGGTGAGCTGAAGAGGAAGGCGAATGCGATGAAGATGCTCCTTTGTCCGGGGCTGGCAGGTCAGGGTGTTTTCTTTTCTGTCCCAGTACTTCGGCCTGTGCCGACTGGAACCTTTCAGCAAAAAGAATTATCTGGTCCAGTTGCTGTGCGCCCTGCTCCGCCAGGTACTTCCTTAAGTCCGGAGACATATTGGCCTTTATCTGTTCGCACAGAACTAATTCTTCCAATCCTTCAAAAGATTTAGCCAAACCCGACAACTCTCTCCAGCGAGTGAGGTAATTCCTCAGCCTCTCTGCGAACTGGGGAAAACTTTCTCCTTTCTCCAGTCGACTTTCCCTAAACATCGTTTGGCACTTCCGGGGAGTCCATTGGAATCGCTGTAACAGGGCGTTCCGCAGTGCCTCAAAGTTATTCTGGTCATCCACTAGCATCTTGCTATAGACTTCATACCCATGTCCTCTTAGTGATTGAGATAATTTGAGGCACCAAAGACTATCATCCAGCCCATATGCCTTTGCTATCCGTTCAAATTTTTCTAAAAATACCTCAATTTTCTCATTTCCGTTAGGGAAAGAGTCCATCGGAAAATTCATGGCTGCCATCCGGGGCCCTCCGTTTCCTGAGGTGTCTGTTGCCCCTGCTCCGGGAGAATCTCCGTTAGCCGAACTGCCTTCCGAAGATCGGTACTGCAGTTCCAGTGAACGCAGGGCAAGTTCATGCTGTCTCTCTGCTGCCTTCTCCCTCTCTTGGGCTTCCCTCTGTGCTAACTTCTCCTGGGCTTCCCTCTCTGCTATCTTCTCCTGGGCTTCCCTCTCTGCTATCTTCTCCTGGGCTTCCCTCTCTGCTTTTCTCTCTTCTGCCTGTCGGGTCTTCTCTTCTTTCTCTGCTTCCAATTTACGCAGGTCTTTCTCCGCTTCCCTTTTCTCTCTCTCCGTCTGCCGGTCCTGTTCCCTCATAATGTAAGCCCTAGTCTCGGCCTCATTCATCCCCATGCTTTTAGCTGCGTCCTTCCATGCAGTAAGTAGCTTGACCAATTCAGCCATCTTACCTGACAAATCAGCAGTACTCACAACGAGGGGAAATGACAAAAAAGGAACAAGAAAAATTTACTGTTACCTACTAGGAATATGCTGTCGCAAAAACCCGCACTCAGACTAGCACCAAGTCTGACTAATTACCTGAAAAAAATTCAAGTTATCCAGCTACCCAAAACCCGAATTTACTTTCCTGTCAAGAAAAAAATTCCATTAGCCATCAATTACTTCTAAGTCATAAACAACCTTACAACCACTATCATCTATACTAACTGGAACCTGTGGAAAAAAACTTATAGCTGGATCAGTCTTAATATAGCTCAAGTCTAGGGGATATTTTTTTTGTGAAATCTATTTCCAGAACTTTCTTCAGAGACAATCTATGAATCTAGAATTGATCCCAACAAAGATGATCCCAAGGACGACGCCACCCACTTTGTCAAGATCACAGAATTGAACGTAACAAAGATGATTCACCGGACGATAGCCCCCACTTTGTCACGAAATGGATTTAGGACTAGAGACTGTCTACCTATAGTGACAAGACACTAGTGAGAAGGAAGACTGGAAAATTAGATTCAGATAGAAATATAGTGCAAAAAGTGAAAGTTGAGACCATTGGCTCCGAGGTTGAGAACCGAGGTTGATTCTTTCCTCGCCACTTCGGACGTTTATATTGCTATGGCCTCGAACCACCTCTAACTACCCTATGGGGATAAGGTTCAATTAAGATTCACAAACACCAAGGTACAGACAACATATAGCTACTGTACTAAAGGAAATGACTGATGCCAGCTACAATTTATACAAGTTTATTATACACCTATACACAAACTCATATACATGTCAAAATACATGCAGTGCGAGGATGCACACCTGAAACAAAATCAAGCACAGTTAAAAATGCATCAACCCCAACCCTTCTCCCACAATTGCAACCTGTATGGAGAAAGAAGGTAAGGTTAACTGAAATGAACTACACTGCACTTGATGTCGCCTACACTCCAAACTAGCTGTTCTAAATTCTAACTCTAACTCTAAGTCCACTGATAGCTGGAACGACGGCGAAGTGACTACACAATCTCTGCACAGACTTGGGTTCTACACAGCCTATCCTGGAATCTCCTGAACACAACTAACTGCACCTCTAAACTTCAGCAGCTGTCCTCTGCTATGATTCACCAAAACTAACAGTTTTCTGCCTATCTGTGCTGACTTCAGTAGAGAGAATGTTTTACCCTCTCTCTCTCCACTAACTCTGGAATGATACCTGCCCGTCTCTAACAGTACCTGGATTCTGGAACTAGGGACTTACTTACCCGTGCCCCTGGTTCCGGTACTTTAATTATGGCCGTGAAGAAACGAACATAAAAATTACCACAAACGCCTGGCAGCCTGCCAATCTGCGTGTGTAACGAGCGTCAGAGCTCAGGAATTTATCCACAAAAATCCTATTCGCTGGAAAATGTCTTCCCCTGGCTGGGAAAACGTATTTTCTTCCTCTCCTTCCACTACTGGCAACTAACGTAAAACCCTTGCGGTTCTGCGAATGCCCCAACTTTGCCGTGGGAGAAATTTTGTGGTCTCAAAATTCCGCTCTCATTCCCACAAAAAGCCGGCACCTGCTGTTTAGACAAAAGCAAAAAAACAACAGCTAAACAAAACGTAAATACTCTATTACAAATAACAATTAACTTCCTGACAAACCCTTAAGTCTTTAACACTTAAGTCGCCCCCCTCCCCGTCTATAATCAATACAGCTCCCCTACTCTCTCCCCCGTTATGCACCACCATACAAAATCATGCAAACAAAAAAAATCCGCTCCCCCACGAGCTCCCTTCTCTACCTGAGCCCACAAGGTAAACATTGGCTAACCCAGATCTCTTGTTCTGCCTGACTAACTCCGAGCAACAACAATATTTTCAATGGCCCGTCTGGGCAGACGTACTGTGGCCTACTTCTTACGCTGACACTAATGCCGTAATGTTTAATACAAAATAAAACTAGCCCTCTCAAGGAATTCCTAAAATTCCCGTCAATAATAGTAATCACATTCAAAATGTAATACAAAATAATTCCCTTTAAAATTACTTCTCCCATCTTCTGAATTCACAGAACAATAATGCACAATCAATAACATATAATCCTGTTTACGCTAGCATCTACCTGCCGTCAAAAGTTATACATAACCCCTGATTATCAAATTGAAAACCCCGTAGTTCAACCACGTGTTTATAATTTTATGACCACGTGCTTATCTCCCCCTCGTCCCTCTGAATATCGTATCAATAACAATTCCGTAACCAACGCGCCCACGCGCTTCCAAATTATGCCTCTTTCACTTCCGTCCACAGATATATGCGTAACTATATAAATAGCGAGCATCAATACTCTCACTAAAATCACAAATAAAAATACACATTACACACGCTCCCGACTATACTCTCACTAAAATCACAACTGAAAATACACATGATTCGCAGATGCGAGTTTCTCTCCCGACCGACTTTGCAATAATACAAAGCGGTGATATCTCAACATTTAAACCATGCCGCTATTCTTTCAACAAGGAATTAAATGGACCTATAAAGTTTCAAGTCTATCACTAAGATCGAATTGATGGCTCTGGAGTTAAATTAATAAATTAAACTAAAACTGGTCCCAAGAAACTTAAATGATCGGCTAGGACTAGAAAAATTAAATAAAGTCCCTCACGCAAAAATTCATGCTTACCAAATCTCGAATGTCCAACTGAAAGGCAATCGACAATTTGCTTCTGGCAACCGGCTTTGGCAATTAATTTTTAGAGACCGAACTTATGAAGTTCGGGCGTTTTATTCTCAAGACCCCCACGCGCCGACTTCATGGACGTCATATGCGCGGCGTGGTTCTAAAGCCAATCGGAGCTCTGCATTTCAACTGCAGTTATCTCTCAGCCAATCAGAACCTTAGATCTTTCTGATGCAACCAGTTTCTGCTAGACAAAGAACCGGGAATTGGTCCTAGCCCTATACTGCGGAAATGAAGCAAAAATGGCCCCAAATCATTTAACTCCCGAAAAATGCGTATATGGCCACGCAAATATCTTTAAAAAAAGACAATTCTGGTGCCAATCCTGATCTAGCATCTATAATCTTAATCTAGAATAATACTGTCCAATTCCCTACACCCCCATTCTAAACACATAAAGAAGAACCATAAAGCAGATGAGATCAAACTCCCTCGTGATCTCATCTTGAAAAAACGTAAATAATAGAAGGAGAAGAAACATGGAGAAGGATTTCCTGTAATCCCTCCTAAAAATATAGTGAACAAATAATGCAAAGAGAAAGACATGGGGCCTTCTGAAAAAATAAATTACAGTATAGTATCACAGTCATCTTGTCAGCTCAAGCTTCTCAGGGACTTGTGTGGTTCTTGCCATCAGTTCCACATTGGTCATCTTATCAGCTCAAGCTTCTCAGGGACTTGTGTGGTTCTTGCCATCAGTTCCACATTGGTCATCTTGTCAGCTCAAGCTTCTCAGGGACTTGTGTGGTTCTTGCCATCAGTTCCACATTGGTCATCTTATCACCTCTTGCTTCTCAGGAACTTGTGTGGTTCTTGTCATCAGTTCCACATTGGTCATCTTATCACCTCTTGCTTCTCAGGGACTTGTCTGGTTCTTGCCCATCAGTTCCACATTGGTCATCTTATCACCTCTTGCTTCTCAGGGACTTGTCTGGTTCTTGTCCATCAGCTCCACATTGGTCATTTTATCACCTCTTGCTTCTCAGGCACTTGTCTGGTTCTTTCCATCAGTTCCCCACTGGCCATCTTGTCATCTCTTGCTTCACAAAAACGTGTCTGATTCTTGCCATCAGTTCCCCAGTGGCGATCTTGTACGATTGCATTCCTGCTATTCTAAGCAAGCACGAATTTATGAAAGACTGTAACGCTTTCTGAATTCCATTTCGAATATTTAATCAATATCTACTTTTTTTTTTTAACGTACGCCCGCTATTACTCGAGGCGAAATCTCCGGTTAATATGTCTAACCTGAGACAGATTTTACGTGAGTATCCCTTTTCTCCCTGTACAATGACAGGTGTCCTCTCGTCATTCAGGCAGATACTCGCCGATTTCCGAGGTACCCATTAGAGCTGGTTCGGCTCAGGAGCCGTTCAGGTTATTCCAGTCCCTGGTCGACGATACTCCTTCAAATGTCTTTGCCAGGGCTCGAATTATTCCAGCCCAAGTCCCGGTCGACGACACTTCTTCAAATGTACTCGCCAGGGTTCGAACCTGGATCAACCGATCGCTAGCGCAGTGTGGTAACCATTACACCAGCGCGGCTCCCAATATCTACTAATCGTATCTGTTCTGTGCTGAGAAACATTTTGTTCACGAACACATCAGCATTGTTTTTACTCATCATTATCATCATCAGCATTCCCCTGTTTTAACTATTGATAGAGCATGAAGCCAGCACTGCCGCTATTTCCCTTTTAGGAAACTGGCACAGAATCAGTCATGTTCTCGTGCTGTGGTAGTCACCGTATCACGTTTTTTAACGTGATGAGATTGCTAGCCCATGTACAACGTTATATTAGTCACCGTTTATGACTGCTGAGGAAGCAGTTCTGATATTCTTTCTTTGTCTCCTCAGACATCCACGGGAACTACACAGGACAGGTGTTTTTTTTACTGCATTACACTGTTTATGTTTACCTGGCTTTTACATGGACCACTAGTGAGGAGAGAATGAAAAAGATAAAGAGGTAAAGGATCATGTTACACGCCCATTGAGGCGTATTGGGAATATGGTTTTAGGCCCATATTTTCTTGACCATCGGCACGCTAGGGGTGATGTGGTCAACATCACGCCGGCAGCCTTAACCTTCCCAAAGTTGCTTCCCAGAGAGAATGAAAGACCCGTAGATAAAAGAAAGTCATAGAGAGGGAACGTACAGAAGCGAGCTTACTAACACAGCTGGAGCTAGGGATTTTTCAGGAAGTGGAGGTATCGGGATGGCGACATCACCCCACCCCCAACCCCCGAACCATGCAGGTGTATTATGTATTCTAACGAAATTAGATTTCACCCTTATGAGTTGGATCAAATTGCGTAAATTCCGCAACTGATGCTTACTGCAGCATTCTGCAAATATATAATGTATTTGTTTCTCAAAGGTTAATTGCAGATATTTTGTTTCTCCTTATTCACATCCTTATTTTGCATCACAGATGGGCGCACATGGCGCTGTTTTTGAAAAAAGGAATAATGTAGATATAGATAAGGAAAACGATGAGTTTTTTTTTTTTACTTTGAAATTTTCTGTTTCATTTTTCTGACTCTCTTAAAATTTTTATTCAATTTTTATATATTTTTAAAATATAAATTTTGGCACCTTCCCCAAGACGGCGCCCGGTTCGGCGGTACCGCCCGCACCAGCCTAAGCGCCGGCCCTGCCAGCCATAAAACAAACAGCAGAAGTAAATATATGTTGTAAAAATAAAACCCAAATGATGATTACATTTGTTTGTTCCCGCCCTTCTCATCTTAACGTCACAGTTAATTATTCAGGTATCTAGGCGCGTCTCCGCTATCGTTATCTGTTATCCGTGTCTTGTTGATGAGTAGTGGTCGACCGAGCTAAGTGATGATGGCTTCGTGTTGACATTTCAAGTTCATCTCTCCATGTTGTTGAGCATAATTCTGCATGCGCTGGGAGGGCGAAGAGAGATCAGGGGAGGGAGATAAAAGATGAGATGATAGATGACAAGAAACCTCAGAATAACGATACGAGAGTATTTATGCTAATAGACTTTGTTTATGTATTTTTTGACAAATCTTCTCCCATGTTTTGTTATAGAATTTTGATCCATGCACAAAATATGCGGCGTTTCCCCTGTGAATAGAATACCCTGATCAACCCCATGTGGGTTATAATTTTGGTATAACGAGTTTTTATTCTAAATAGTATTGTCACAGTATAATATCTACACCTTCATGACATTGTCCTCTAAGCTCGTATCAAACTGCGAGAGGTCACACAATCGACATACTTGTAAACGCCATTCACAAAGTGTACACGAAGGCGTGCTGGCAATCTCCCTTTTTAATAATAACAGCATTAAATTGTCAGCAATAACCATATGGCTGGATCACCAATTCCTACTACCATTGGAATATAAAACACGGCTGTACAAAAGCCAGCAACCATAAAGAGAGCACGATTAATATGCAATGCGGCTTCTAAAGCCGGCCAACTGACATCTTTCTCTGTCAGGCTTCCTGTTCACTACCACTCCATTGCACTCTTTTGCACTATTTCCTTTTAAAGCTGATGTGCGCCCCAAAATATATGTTTATTCCATCAAAGCCCATGCGCGCAACAAAAGATATTATGTGACATCTACCCCCTTCCCCAGAAAAGAAAATGGAGTTTTCTTCTCCCTGAGAGCAGTAGATTTCACAGCATACAATAAAATATTAAACAAGTTTAAAAGAAAAAAAAAACGCTGTTGTACGTAGACGTCGTGCCTACGAACACAGATATAACTCATGTCCCAAAAATTACAATCTAGACAGAGCATCTGCCACTACATTAAGTCTACCCTCTAATGGGATAATTGTGAACTGGAACTGTTGTAGCAATAAAGCCCAACGAGTCAACCGTGAGCTTGTCGACTTCGAAGATTTCAAAAACAGTAGAGGTCGATGATATGTCTGAAGTATAAACTGGACCCCTATCAAGTATCGGACAGTTTCGACACTGCCCATACAAATATCGCCAGGCATTTTCCCTTTCGATTTGTTGAGTACCTGGTCTCCGCCGGTAACATTTTTTTTCCGACTAACATACATCACAGGATGTAGGATACTCTCGTGGTCTTGCATAAGACATCGCCAATTCCCACAGATGACGCGTCGGTCCGCAGTATAAAGGGTTTTGCTCAAATCGGCAAAAGTAGGATTGGATTGGTCGTCTGGAAAATAACTCCTTGATTTTTGATAACGCTTTCTCGCATTCTGCCGACCATACAACCCTGTTAGGCATCCCTTTACTAGTAAGAGAGGTTAAAGCATCAGAAATTGTAGAAAATTGAGGGATGAATTTGCGATAAAAATTGACATCAGGCTTCTGACCTGCTTCTTAGTCCTAGGTGCTTGTAGTTCCAAAATTTTTGTAACCGTGCCAATCTCGGGTTTTAATAGATTATTACCTACGATAAACCCCAAAAAAACTCAACTCCCTAAAACCGATACAAATCTTACTAGGGCGTGCCGTTAAACCATGCTTACGTAAACATCGCAACAGGGAAGACAACCGCGACATATTTTGTTCCCATGTTTCATGGAACAGGCAGATGTCATCGATGTATGTAATCACATCCGTAGGATGACCTAGTAACTTTCTCATCATTCTGACGAAAGTTGCGGACGCATTAACATATCTGCACATTCTCCCAAGACTCAGAAGGAACAAGGGGAACGAGAGATAGCTAGAGATTAATATCATCTCCTATGTCACCCAATTCATTAATGACCACAGAACATGCCATCTTCGGGGTCTCCCCAGACAACCTAGTCTCCACCCCTTTTAGAGCCTCTGGCCGTTCTATATAAGGTTTTAACATATTAATGTGGAATACCTTCTCCTTGTTCCGAACCTGTATTAAATAATCAACATCCGTTACCCTCTTAAGCACCTTAAACGGTCCCTGCCATGTAATGCTCAAACGGTCTTCCTTTGATGGCAGAAGAAGCCATACCTCTTCTCCGGGAACTAAGAACATCAATTTGGATCCACGGTTAGCGTATTGCCTGTACCGCGCCCCCGCCACGGATAAATTATCACGTGCCACGGCACACGCTTTGACAATACGGTCACGCAGGTTTATGACGTATTCGTAACAGGAACACCCACCAACCAGTATATCTTTCAGAATGTGCATTGGGCCCCTCGGATTCGCCCCGTACAATAGTTCAAATGGAGAGAACCCGGTGCCCTCCTGAGGCGCCTCTCTATAGGCAAATAATACTGCTGGAAGGAATTTATTCCATTCTTGGGGAAATTCAGCAGTGACCTTGGCCAACATATCCTTCAATGCGCTATTAAAACGTTCACATACCCCGTTTGACTGAGGATGATAAGGGCTGGTGAACGATTGGGAAATGCCCAACAATTTAGTGATCTCGGCCATTTTCCTAATGGAAACGAATTGACTCCCCCCTATCTGACAATATCACCTCGGAAACCCAAACCTACTGAACAACACACTGTCAACGCATCCGCCACAGCTCCATATAGGACCTGAGAGGTTATAGTCCTCATTGGCACAGCCTCGGTCCATCTTGTGCACAGATCCACCATTGTCAGAATAAAACGAAAGCCTCTCTCTGATGCAACAGAAAGCGGACCAACGATATCGATTGCAACTTTCTGGAAGGGCCGAACCGACAAATCAACAACCTCCCGCAATGGGAGCCCTTCGGTAATTTACCTTTATGTGTCACTGTCTGGCATACCCTGCAAGACCTGCATATACCTTAATGTCTTTGTTTGTATGCCGGCACATAGAATTGTGACAGAACCCTATGGCAAGTTCTCTGCAACCCCCCATATGTCCACGAACGGTGAATCGTGTGCCACCCTGCAACACCTTTGATCTAAAGGCGACAGGCACAACCACCTGGCGCTTGAATTCGAATTGGCTGGAAAAGCATCTGGTAAGAACATCATTTTTCTCAACTCAAACCAGTAACGTGCCGACTTCGTGCACTTTTACATCATCACCATTTAGGGGCCAAAGTGTAACAATTTCTGCAAATGTTCCATCAGCTCGCTGCTGCTGGACAAAGTTCCGGTGGCTGTTACATCGGGACTCCGTGGGAGGCAATACATGGGACCATTGGCGTAAGAATGTCGGTAATTCTCCCGCTGTATCGCCAATGAATTGTCGATTCTCGTTCTGTAGTCTTCTGTCTGCTGCGCGCTTGTGACCACCACAGTTGGCCACGGAGGAAAACAACTGACCGTTCGACCTGCCATTTTTTGTGATGTCGGGCCTAGAAAGAACGTCATGTAAACACCAAGCACGTTCCCCTATAATCAAATCGACCACTGGAGCCCTCAAGAACACACGCCTGCTCCCGACCAGAAAATAAAGGGTGTAATCCACTGTCTATAATGGCTAGTGGGTAATATTCAACGATTTCCCCCAAATGTCATGCATCCGAACAGTTCTTTACCAATAAGGCACGATTCGTCAATACATGATCGGCGCACATCCTATCGTAGTGCTTTCTGTGTCCCCTCAACACAGAACACCAACCGGCTCTGAACCATGCCCTGCTGTAACTCTACTCTAAGCTTTTTCACCGCTCCAATCAGAGAAAGAGGTAGGTCAGATGCACTGATATGAGAACCCAAAAAAATAGAATGGTCTGCTGTGTCATCATTTTCAAAACAAAAGGCCCTACCATCCCTCCCTCGCAATCTTCGTTATTAAAGGTTTTC